>APFE031065265.1:68443-79593 GCA_000404065.3 Pinus taeda
TTCATAATATTTTTCATGATCTAGCTGAGGCGGGCATTCCCATGCTCAACTTTATAAATTCATTTTCATGTACATAAGACAGACAATTGTCTGTGTTGCAGACTGATGATTTGGATGGAGTCATCATCCTTTGATTCAGATGATCATCTGTTCGGCAATGATGTACATTTGATGTCTTTATATTCTTGAATATATCACAGCCTGGATGGATGAAACTAGATCTGTGGTCTTCAAACTCGTTCAACCTTCACTCGGAGTACAAGTCGATCCATGTGAAAGATGTTCTGGAGTTGAACATGGAAAGACATCGCCTAATTACCAGTCGATGATGTAAGCTGTTAACAAGCGCGAGAGGAATCACCGATAATGATGATGACCCTCAACATACTACAGTACAATTCATGTGGTGTGAAAAAGGGACTTGGCATCGAACACCATGCAAACTCTTTCGGTCGAAGGCCATTGATGTAAACCTATTGCCAGAAGTGAGAAACTTGCCATTGAGGCATACAAGCTTCAAAGTACTGAAAGGATTGTTCCTAGGTCGACTTCTTGGATAATGAGTTGATGTTGACAAGAAGCAACCCGTCGTAGGAGGGCCTTAATGAATCCCACATCTACGACACAGAACAGAGCAAATGATTTTGGAGGTGAAAACGATCTGATAATACGGGGTTCAGGGTGGCGGTCATGAAAGAATGGAGCGTGAATGTATTGCAGCGGATGACACATAGGTGAATTCTCTGAGCGACTTCTCTTGAACATACCGGTGACACTAAAATGGATTGGTAGCGTTAACCCCAAAGATGGATGGTACGATGGAACAATGGTGATATGACCAGTGAACGGAATAACCCAACCCGACTCGGATGTGGAGTGAGAGTGACTTGCTACCAATAAAGTTTCTTCAAGTTTTCTTCCCAATTTTCCCCAATCGTTGCTGACTAGTACCTCTTTATTTTTATCAAGCTTGAGGAGGATAACATATGCTTGTTCTATAATCCTCCCTTCGGGTGAACCCGTTGCTATGTTTTAACGAGCCTAGCAACAGTGAAACTCATTCTCGTCCATTTGGACAAGTTTGTTGCTATTGATTTCAACGAGTTTAATGAAAATGATAACTCGGCCCTTTTTCAATTTTAGAGAGTCTGAAAAGGGATGGAAAGGAAACTCCCATAATCCTTTTTCATCATATAATCCCTTAAGTCCAAAAAAGTATAAAATAATACGAAAGGGATGAATTTTCGATAGTTTTAACGAGCCGAACAAGACAAGCGCTCGATCATTTTGTGCAATAATCCCTTAGGTCTAAAAAGATTAAAATCTAGAGGAGGGATAGCACTCCTAGTAGCTTTAACAAGCTGGAGAGGCCAATCGCTCGACAATCTTTTCATATTTTACGAGTTAGGTGAAAAGAGCTTAAAGGAGACTCCTTTTTTGAGTAACGAGTGATAATTTTGGGTAGCAGCTGATTCCAGGTAAGGTTTGAATTTTTTTCCAATCATGACAATGTCACAAGGATGGCTAACATAATCACTTATCGCAAATGTTCCTCAAAATGGGTAAACAATCAAATGGAGGCGTATGATCAGCTAAAATAGAGTGGAGGTGATGATGAGAACATGACCAAGGCTCAAAAGATGATGATAATGCATTCGCAATGGTTATTTAATAGAGATTGGTTCATTTTTTAATGAGCTTAAACTCAGGGGGAAAAATTTGCTCATTGCTTAGGTTTAAATTTTTAATGAGCTTGAACTTCACATAAAAACTGCTCGTGATAACAGTCATTGATTATTTGATTCGCCGTTAGCACTTTGTTCTTTCAATGGTTGTACTAACTGCTCAATTGCTTCATCAAACCAATTAGAAATGAAAACACATGTTTGAAAAATGAGTTAAAACACTAATACCTTACTCGAATTACGTGAATAGTAATTTAAAAGTGACTTTTACCTCTCATTTTACCATTTCATTTGAACTTGGTTTGTTGGAGATCTGGAGGTGCTTTTCCCCCCTGATTTTCACTAGCCAATTTTGGGAGATTCTGCGGATGATTCTTGATGCCGTCTGGACCAGGTAAGAGCTAAACCTGAGCTCTTCAGTTGCATTCCTTTTTGAATTCTGAGCATGTTTCCCCGCTTTGCTGAGCCCTTGGGGTTTGAATAATTCACCCTGGCCCCATCACACCCTTCCTATATCGAAAGGTGCGATGCATACTGGATTGGTCACTGGCCAGTCAGTATGCATCGCTCCCAGTACACTGCTGGGGTGCGATGGGCACAAGGAGGGAAACTTTTACACTGTTTTCTCATGGAAATTTTTCCTGTTTTTTGCCAAATCATGACCTTGACTCTTCTCTTGTTTGTTTTCAAAGATTCATCGGAGCAAAATTGGTTATTATATGGTGAGAACGTGAGCATGAAGAAGAGGACATGGTTGCTTTACATGATCCAGGTACGGTAACTGCACTGTGGAACTGTGGCCTGCTCAAGTTTTTCCGCATCTCTAGCATGAGGCAACAAATCAACTTGTTGCAATATTTCCTCGATGCATGGGATCCTACCAACCAGGTGTTCTAGATCAAAGGAAAATCCATCCCCCTAAATGTCGTGGACATCTATTTTTTGACCAGTTTATTGAGGCGTGGTGCCACTCTCTCATTATCAAGTTCTACCTGTGGGGGAAAATCCGTGAGAGATTACATTTTCCAGTACTGCAGAGAGGGATCTCAGCCGAGTAGGGATGGAAAGATCAACATCCGAGATGTCACTGACTGGTTCTTGAGGACCATTCTATTCACTTTTTCTAGACTGGCTGGTAGTGTGGCTCTTCACGTGGCTAACAGGTCTTATATGAAGTACGCCTTGGAATGCCTTGAACCAAAGGTGTTCAACTGGTGTGATGCAGTACTCCCTGTGATGAAAGAACAACTGACCAAGGTGAAAAGCGGAAGATCCAATAATTTTGGCTATGGCTCTATTTTGACCGCTTTCACCTTGGAAAAGATCCCACTGATGCAGCCGCAATATATTTCACTTGGTTTACCTCCACCGACTGAGCCACGGATGCAGAGATGGGTTGACCTCATGGCCGAACATGCTAGTCAGCCCCATATTTCTTTCTTTGACACCTTCTTTGAGTGGTTCAACCGCTAGGAGATGGTTTATGCCGAGTGTCCATATGCTGGTATGGATTTCCGGGGTGACCCGGATTTGGTGCTGTCGGCTGGTGAGAAGTGGGGTGCTATAGGTAAATTCTCTGACCATATCTCTGTTTATTGTTTTCATAATGTTCCTATGCTTTCTTTGATCAAGACTAATCAAAACTCATGTGCTCATGTAGACATTAGACCAGTTCGACCAGCGGTATGCCTGAGAGCACCAGCTGGCGCTCAGGCAGGACAGGCTGTGGGGAGGGCCATCCTCCGTGACCTTGATGTGGCCGAGACTCTTTCAGCATTGCAAGATTAGGTCGAGGGCCTCACTCTTGGTATTCCGGACGTGAGGGCATGATTGCATAGGCGATGACTTGTTATCACCAGCATCATTAGACTAGGGTGCCCCCTAGAATTTTGAGTTTTGGGTCATTTGACCAATTTTGTCTTGGTTACAGAACATTATGTGTAAACCATAAATAGTTATATATATATTATATATTATTATATATATATATATATATTTTAATTTTTGGAGATTTATTTTGGTTAAGTTACATGATCCTGATGCAAATATTGATGCAATGCTTCTTTTTATAAATGTCCCAAATGTCTATCTAACACATAATTTGCCAATGAGTTTGTTGATGTGTTTAAATTTCTAGAAATATGTTGATATTGAATAGAATCGAATAGTCTTTCAAAAATTCTGACCCTTAGGAACACACGATATATAGCTGGATTCTGTATAGAGTAGATACCAGTGAGTTGTAGAATGACGAGTTGTGAATCTAACCTGACGACAAGTCGGTGTATGTCATGTGCGATGGCATCAGAGAGGAGTTCTATCAATGTGCTGTATTCAGCGATATTTTTCATTGACCGACCAATACATACCCCTCTAAAACTCATTTACTCGCCCCTGGGATCAAAGATGGCCCAGGCCGCAGAAGATAGGTTCCGCGAACTATGACTCACTCCGTCGACATATCCGACAAATGGTTCCAATAGGTTCAACATCTGCAACAAATGCGAAAAGTGGATTACCTAACCAAAACAATTACCCTTAGCGAAAACAAAAATGTAACAAAAGCATAGGGGTTACTATGCTGAGTTAAGCATAGTAACGCTTGAGGTACAACCCGTTGTGGGGTTGCGCCAGTGGAATCCCATCATAATTCATCAACTCGTAGGCTCCTTTTGCTAATACACGCTTAACAATATAGGGACCCATCCATAAAGACTTGAACTGACCTGCTCCCAACTTATCAGACTCCTGGTCGTAAAGTAAGACCAGGTCACCTTCTGAGAAGACACAAGGTTTGACATTTTTGTCAAACTATACTTTGACTCATTTATTATGGGCTTCATTAGCTGAAGCTACATCACGACAGGTTTCATCCAATTGGATTAATTCCAAGAAACGAGCCTCTTCTTCTAAAGTTCTGGGGAGAAGGTCGACTGCAAGCTTGAGGGACGAGATTTCACACTGAACTGGCAAGATTGCTTCCAGGCCATACACCAGTTGAAAAGGTGTAAACCTTGTTGCATTTCTCACCGATGTCTAGTATGCCCACAAGGTCGAGTACAGGATCAGGTGCCAACTCCATTTATGGACTCCAATCATCCTTTGCAGCATGCGCTTCAGGACCTTGTTGAATACCTCAACTTGCCCGTTGGCTTGCAGATAATACGGAGTAGAGCTGTCGTGGGACAGTCCTAATTTGGTAGCCAACTGAACCATCATGTGATTGCGAAAATGTGATCCATGATCTATGACTATGGCCTGTGGAACACTAAATCTGGAGACTATATTATTGAAAAAAAAGAGGGCAGCTATTTTGCCGTTGTTGTTTAATGTAGGCATCGCCTCGGCCCATTTGGTAAAAATAGTCTACTGTGACTATGATATACCCATGCCCCCCGATCGAGGTGGGGTTACATGTCATGAAATCTATGCCCCATTTGGCGAATGGCCCAACAGCTACTATTGGCTGCAAAGGTGTGGGAGGTATTCTGGTTTTACGATTAAAGATTTGATAGGCATGGTAGCTTCTGACTGCGGTTATGCAATCTTTGAACATTGTTGGCCAGAAGTATCCTGCTCATAAAATATTTTGAGCTGTAGCATGACCAGATTGATGTGCCCCACATGCGCTTGAATGAAAATCATTCAGGACTTTTTCGGCCTCCTCATGGATGAGGCACCTTCGCAGAACTGTATCGATACCACGACGGTAAAGTGTATCACCGATGATCACGTAGTCTTTTGCTTGGTATTGAATCCATCGTTGTTTCGAGCATGAGGTATTAGACCTATATGTTTGGGTTTGGAGATAGCTTATTATATCTCCATACCACGGATTGCTTGAAGATATCAGAAACAAATTTTTGTCCACGATCACTTCTTCGGATGTGGCATTTTTGGATGACGATGGGAGATCACATAGTAACTCCACGAAAACCAGGGCTTTCTTCGATTTGGATTTTTTGAATTTTAGATCAAACTCTTGTAAAATCGCTATCCATTTTGAATATTTTCCCCTAGCAACTGTCGTGACAATATATAAGTCACGGGGTTGCAATATGACAAAATGGTAGTTTTTCTCAAGAGGACATAGTGTCGAAATCTCTGTATCACTTGAACAGCTGTGAGAGCTAGCATTTCAACGTAGGAGTACTTTATTTCTGTATCATTTAAGTTTTGACTGAAATAATATATTGGATGTTCAATTCCATCGTCTTCTTGAACTAAAACTATTACTATGGTCGTATCCACTATAGCTAGATACAGGTTAACGTCTTTTTGATAATCAAGAGCATACATTAATGATGCTTTTATCAAGGATTCATTTAAAGCATCAAAGGAAGATTGCGCGACCTGATCCCAGATGAAGGGTACTTCTTTTTTCGACAGACGAGTTTAACCTTTAGCAAGTTCGGCATAATTTGGAATGAACCTCCTCAGAAAATTTGCTTTTCCTTGGAGTTTCTGAATCTGAAGCAAATTTGAAGGTGGAGGTAAATCGATGATTTCCTGAGCCTTACATGGGTCAAGACGAATCCAATATTTTGAGACCACAAAGCCAAGTAAATGACCAGAACTGACACAAAACACACATTTGTGCAGATTGAGTTGTATCTTGTAGTGTCGACAACGTAGAAATATTGCTCTTAAATGCTGCGGATGATTGGTCCGCTTTCGCGAATGAGTCGGAAGATCATCGATATATGGTTGAATGATGTTCTTGATGTCATGGAAGGCATAATTCATTGCCCTCTGAAAATTTTCCCCTACGTTCTTTAAACCAAAGGGTAGCTTGCGATATGCGAATGTGCCCCATGGACAAATAAATGTAGTCTTTGACTGGTCCTGTGGGTGGATATTTATTTGATTATACTCGGAAAATCCATCCATAAATGAAAATATTTTACATCTGGCACATTCATCAATTATCTGGTCAATGAAGGGTGTAGGGTAGTTGTCTTTCGACCAAGCTTGATTTACATCCCTATAATCGACGCACACTCTAATCATTCCTTGTTTTTTCATCAAAGGAACAATATTCGATACCCAATCGGTTAGAGGAACTGGGTAAATAAAACCAGCATGGAGGAGTTTTTCAACTTCAGCCTTGATGGCAGCAGCTTTCTTGGGGTGCACCTACCTGAGCCGTTGTTGTACTGGTTTGACATCTGGATACATCTTAATTTCATGTTCAACTATGATTGAGTCAATTCCTGGCATTTCATCATATGACCAAGAAAAGACATCTCTAAACTCGTGAAAAAGAGCGTAATATACTTCCAGTTCTAAAGGAGAACAAGATTTGCCGACATGAATATTCTCTACAACATCTATTTTGGTCGAGATATTTATGGCGATAGTCTCTTCAATATTGGACAGGTTTCGCTCGGAATCCACCGTATTTACAGTATTTGACAGAAAGTCAAAAACTAAGGGATGTTCAAGGTCACTGGAATGATCCTCCTTACAATCCAGAAGATTGGAACGATGGTGGTAATCTTCCCATGGTGCCCCGTCAATCATCATTGACTGAACAATTCCTTCGTCTGTTAAATGTACTTGCGACCAAGGATATGAAGGGGTGCCATATTCCTTAGACCTATTTATCCACACGCTTAATGAGCGTTGATTTGGGTTTGCCTCCCATGCTGAAAACATTGATTGCTACAATATTTCTATTGGGCTTGGAGGAAATACCTGTAGATGATCCATGTTAATATCATTTTCGGACATCTTTTGAATAGAAGATATCATATTGCAAGTTCCTACTGTTGCCACTTCCACCAAATTGATTGGAGGCGGTAGGGAAAAAGTCCCCATTAATGTAGGGTATTTTAGCAGGCCTACTCCGATAATTTGAAGCGAATGAGGGCTTCCATGGATCATCGGAATGCTTCTCGTAACTTGTGAACTGTTGGGGAGAAATGTTTGTTGGTCGATGATCATAATTCCTCCTTGGAAGGGAAATGCAACGTTCCTGAAGTACGTCGACACAACGGTAGCCATAACATATATCCAGGGCCTTCCCAGTAGGATGTTGTAATCGAGGTTTTTGTTGATAACTTCAACATCAATTTCTACTGTTTTGCCCCCTAATTCGACTTGTAAGTTACTTAATATCCCATATGGGGTGTATGTTCATCCATCAAATGATTTTAATGCCGTCGACGATCTCGACAAGGGTGGAGATCCTAAAGTTTTCCAGCAACTCATCGACATAATACATGTAGATGCCCCCTCATCAATAATCGTTCGATGAACAGTTTTGTTGAGGGCTTTAACTTGAATAAGGAAATCTAGTTGAGCTGGTAACTGAGGCTCATATCCTTTGTGATTAAAGGACACAATATTGGAATCCGTTGGGTCAATCCCACCGATCACTGACAATAAAGCCTGCCTTTGGGAGGGGCAATTTTGCAGTACCTCAAGTGCCGACATAGCGAACGAAAATTGGGCTAGATCCTCCACTATATTATAATGTTGTGCTACTCTGGCACGAGGATTAGATGTCAATTTGTGTACTACTCCCTTTGGTGGTTTTATCATTAGTTCAGGATTGATGGGTGGTACAACTTTGGGTGAAGTTGTTGTTGAATTACTAGGTTGATAATTATCCTTGTTGTTCGACATTTGTGGATTCCTGTAATCTTTATTCCTTGTCAATATCAAAGCATCATTTAGCTTCTTCGAAATAGACAACATTAGCACTTGGGACAGGGAAGCATTATCGCTAGCAACCAGATTTGTTCCTGGGTTTGGAAACGGACTAGTCAATACTGCTGAGGTTTTTGAACTCTTGAAAAATTTCCTAATCTCAGCTTTATATGGACACTCTCTTGTCCAATGATCCTCATCACATATCAAGCATGGATGACTTGGTTTCCTATCTCCAGAAGGTTTTGCAGAAGATTTTTCTGGAGACGACTCCTTCTGTTTCTTCTTCTTTGCTTTCTTTTTCTTCTTGCCTCCTGGTTTCTTGGGTTCTTTGCCTTTGTCAGTCAACACGACATTTAATTCTGAGGTGAGAAGTTCTTCATTTTCGTTTTGACTTGAAATCGTACGGGCCTTCTTTGACGTAGCCTTTACAGTTTTTGTGCTAGTTGTACCTATCACGCCATCACCGGCATGAGAGTCTTTGTTTGATTTAGGAGGGGGGGAATGAAAAAATCCGATCTAGGAGCAGCAGGGATTTTATCGTAGAGCGTGCCAGACTGAGGATAGACCAAGTCTAGATATTGTGCATGAGCAATAACTTGCTCTTCAGTGACAACTCCTCCCTTTGCCACATCTTCTATAATAGAAGGTAATAATGACTTAATAAACCATTCAGCCAATAGCTGATCAAGAACATATGTTTTTACCATTCTACGATGACGTCGCCACTCATGAATATGATCGGATATGTGAGTGGCCGTCATCTGTTTGAAATTGGTAAGAAGATCTGTTCCTGTTTCGTACCTTATGGGTAACTGAAAATGGGTTAAAAAGGTTGTGGCTAGGGTACTGAAGTTATCAAACAAAACTCTAGGCAATTCGATATACCATTTTGCTACTGGACCAGTTAACGTTCACTGAAAAGACGAAGTGGCAACTGTTGATTCAGGCTCGGTGAAACATACCTAAGATAAGATGGAATTGCCTGAGCAGTTGGTCTTTGCATACCAACATAATGCATTTGATGTTGGTAACTTTGGTAAGGTTGATGGGTATGACCATTATGATATGATTGATGTTGACCGTTTTGAATATACAATTGCCTATTACTTGCAAAGACTTATTGCTCAGGTCCTCAGTAAGCTTGTTGGAATTGCGGTTGTTGGTATTGCACCAACCATGGTTGTGAAGCCATGAGTTGTTGTCCAATACTGATTGTTTGACCAAGATGAGGGGTAATGGTCCCCGTTTGAACTTGGGTCATTCCACTAGTCGGTGATTGTGGTTGCGTCGCAGGGACAAGAGGTTGTTGTATTACGACATGAGAAACATGAGGTTGGCATACAACAGGTAACGCTTGTACTCGCGACACTGTCACAATAGCCAGCGTAGTGGGGATATTTGACATAGGTAAACTTTGTTGCATCGAGTATACAACTCTTGGTTGTTGAGGCAATATTGGAACCCATCTGCTAGATGTATTTCCAGCATACCCTGAATTCTGTTGTGAACTCTCGTATGGTTGTCCTCCTGGAGGAGACAATGAAAGGGTATACTCCCCTCCATACAGCTGTAATCCAGTGCTTAAAGGAATGATTTTCCTTTGCGGACCGGATTTCCCAAATTGACACTGCAAAGGATCAATTTGTTGAGACTCAACATAAGAGATTCCAGATATTGTTTTGGACGAACAAACGGGAAAAATCCATACTTTCGAAACAACCCCTAGATGGACTCCATCCAGCGATTGAGAGCTAGTTGGGACAGATGGTACGCTGGCGAACATTGTCGGAGTGGCAGCAGGAAGTTTTGCCGCTGTTGTGTTGGATGACACAGTCCTAGATGTCGACAGTTGTTCAGACATATTTAGTCTATCCAAAAGATTCCTCAATGATTCTTCAAGAACTTCCGATGGCGGGAGACTAACTTTTGATGAAGAAGGATATAGGGTGATCCCAGCTCCAAATTGCGATGGAGCATTAGATGGAGGATCCTCCACAATCTCTTCTATGGCAATCAATCCAGGTGGAAGAGGTAGACTGTCAGGTTTGTAAAATATTTCTAGTGCTGAAGAAGGTATAGGTTCTGTAGCGACAGATGTTTGGGGAGTAACACCTTCCGAATCAGCTGTAGATGTAGCCTGTTCGAGAATAGAAGTGTTTACCGTCACACTAGGATCAGTTGTAATGTCCTTTTGTGGCTGTGAAATTTCTTCTGTAGAGGAAGGGATACCAGAAATGTTCGGAGTAACCAAAGTCTCTGAGGATGTCGGAGTACTTACTCTAACCAACCTAGGAGACTTTGATCCGGTCAAACGAGTTCACTTTGTTTGGAATAGTTTCGTTTCCGGAGTCAATGACGATTGACTCGTAAGTCTCCGCGAATGACGGGGTTTTGATTGACTTTCTTCCATGATTGCAGATTAATTGATCAACTCAAAATGATAGGGGGAAATGATTCTGAATTAAATTGATTTTAGACGCTTTGACACAACTTGTTTTTTCAATTTTTAAGAGTCTAGAAAAAACAAAAGATGACTCTAGTCGCCTTCGATTTTTAATGAGCCTGAAGTGACAAGTGCTTAGATGGACCTTTTCCTTTAAGGAGTCTTAAAGGAATGAAAGAGATTGCTTTGGAAATCTAGACAGAAGGATTACCAAACCAATCGCAAAACTGCAGAATAATTTTTACGGTACGACAGTTAATCTTCCCGAATGCTGTGTTCAGTGCATTGTGATCGATAGGGCGGTAGACACGGCTTCCTAAGGATAAAGGATATAGCCTATTGTGGTCTCCCAATATATACTCGAC
>APFE031065265.1:79613-119657 GCA_000404065.3 Pinus taeda
GATAGTTACCAGGCTTTACGACGCTGGAATACGTCTCTAGCCTAGACTTCTAAATGTTGTGTGTTAGGTTCCAAAGCATTTTTATGTTCATTGAATTTATTTTACAGTTGATCTTGCTTAAGAAATTTGCCTTTCAGTTTCACCATGTGATGTAGATATAAAATTCCTAAAATGCAGTCTAAGATGATAAACAATCGTTTAATCTTCTTTTTGCAATGAAAATCCTAGCTACTAAGGAAAGAGAAATGAGATTCTTTCAACATAGAGCACAGAGCATAGACTAGATGCACTATCCTAAATCAAACCAACAAGAAATCTAAATGCAAATGCACATGCATGTATTTGTTTTCAACCTTCTTAATGTGTGAACGACAAGAATAATGCTGAGTACAAATCTGAATTATCTTTTCAAAGTGACAGTACTAACAATTTTTCTTCAAAATACGAAAGGAAGATAATGATGACACTTTGCGATTTTGAATTGAAAATTGCTTTTGACACTTGAAAAACTACTAATTCAAATCAAATACAAGAGTAACAGTATAATCGACCATCAAGAACAATAGGATTCTCTTTTATGACTAAAAACGACACTTGCAACACTTCCAAATCAAGAAACGACAGTTCGATTACGCTACTTCTTTGTAAAAGCGAACTGAAAATGGTGCACAATACACAAAAACACTTACAATTATTTACACAATGGAGGTGGAATGATGGAAAGGAAGGGGGTTTCCCCAGAGATGTACTGATCACAGACAGTAAAACTCCATAATAAAGCTGAAGAGAGTGAAGAAAAAAACCAAAATATGGAAGCAGAAGAGGTCTTGTCTGATCAGCGCACTTGTAACACAGGGAAAGTGTGATGCAGTGCACCTACTGCAGACAGGAGGTGTGATGCATCTATATTTCCAAGAGTAAAAGGTGCGATGGTCTAGGGATAAGACTTCAACTTGGTTTTTGGTCACAGTTCGCATCTCAGTTCAGGGATTTAGGCCGAGCAAATGATGTTCAGTAAATATAAATCACAGGGGTTGATCTAATGAGGTTACTAAAGCCACCACTAGGGTAATTAGAATGTTTAAAAATCGATTGTTCAGTTTATAAACAAAACCCGGAGATAGACTAAAGAAGCATTGATCTACTTTGCACTTGCATAGCAAATGCAGTTCGAAGGCTAGCTGGCTTGACTTCAGGCTCCGTCTGTAAGTTTATAAAAGAAACAAATATAGACAAGTAAACAATCTATTCGCTCCCTAATGGAGTTTCCATTTTGTTATCGCGAAATCTAGTGTCTACTCGGAGCTGCTAGTCCCACTAAGATTGGAAGCTATCTTAGAAACAAACAAACTAAAACCACTTTCGTTTTCCTTGATGAGAAGTAGACAAGAGGGGAACAAAGGACACCAACCTCAGTCTTGTGCTTGGTTCCTTGCTTGGTTCCTCTCCCTTCTGATAGATCTTTGCCACTCCTTCTTCATCTACCCAGCTTCAAAGAGCACCTGTGGAATCAAAGCAACATAATACTATCGAAGAACATAGATCTACAATCATAAACAATACAGGACCATATATGTATTGACAACACAAATGCATATATCATCAAACATACAAGAATGTGGAGGAAACTTGAATAGCTTTATTAATATCAAGAATAGAAAAGAGGATTACAACCAATTGTTCTGACCCAGCGTCACCCTCTCAGCATGAAAGCCCTTCTTCACCTCATGAAAAACATAGATCACCCAACACTATGATGTTGCACTAGGAAACCAACAACACTTCCTCACAAGATACAAGGTTCCAGCCTCTGGATCTCTGTGATGAGGGATCCATATATAAATGACTGTAGGGGGTGAGTCAGCTTTTGGGATTTTGATTAGTGTCCTCTCTCTGATATTTCTTGTGGAGATTGATGATCTCTCATTCATCCCTGGGTGAATTCAGAGAGGCAAGTGTCACAGGAGAATTTTCTGGAAGATTCTATGATCATCCACCTTGCAAACTGTCTCTGCCATTTGTTTACTCTCACCCATCGCATTCTACAGAAGGGCATTCTAGTATGCATCGCACTTTTTACACTGAGAAGGTGAGATGCACCGCACCCTCTGCACTGGGCAGTCTATATGGTCCAGTTTTGACCAGTTATGAGCAGTTTTCTGTGGAGAACTTCTGGGAGATGATGTAATCAGCTGACCTTATTCCTTTAGGGCATCTTTAGGGCATGAAGCAACACTTTTAAGGACTTAGTCCCTTGGTTTATGGACATGTATGATTGGGGTTGCAGTGCCCAAAAATGTCTATAACACTACAACTAATGATGTAAGGGAACAATTCTTCTTAGCAATTCTTAGATAAGTATGATACCCCTATGCTTAATATGTTGTTTATACCTATAGATTGCATTTATTCCATGTGTTTGATAGAATGTTAGTCCTAGTTGGGGATGGTCAGGCCTAGCCCTAGAGATAGTTTTTGTTTTATTAGTCTTATCATGATGTGTTTAATGGATTCAAGAAGCTACAATAAGTTTTGGGTAGTGGTTTAAATTCAGGGCTTCAAAAGTGCCTTAAATCCCACGCACTTTGGCATAGGTCTATTGGAAATAGCCCCTAGATGTAGGCATGCAGGCTTGTGGGAGAGTCTAGATCTCTATGGACACTGGCATGCCCATAGAATGGGAGCATCTAGAGGCAAGTAGTCAAAAAACGCAGGACCCAGGGGCATGATACTTGAGTGGTTGGGATGGCTCTTAGGAGTGTTGTTGCTAATGTGGAAGGTATGTTTAATGTGTTTCTTCTGATTCCATTTCCTTAAAGTCACCTAGGAGGTTGAATCATATCATAGTATCTTCTCATCACATGTTTACCTCAGTTGGATGGTTACTTGGGTAGATGTGGGAGGAGGGTGTTACATTAGGTAAGAGGGAGTCTTAGAAAAATGTAACTAGGATTGGTTGTAATTATTATATTTGTATTTGTATCAATGTAAATTTTACTAAAAAGAAAAGAAAAGAGAAAAATAAAATTCATTATTAATATAATTTTTCTAGATAAGCATGTTCATGCTTCTAGGGTTTCTTGAGTCAATAAGAAATTTTTTCATGAGTCAAAGTTCCTTTCGGGCATTTTGTAATTAAAAAAAAATATAATTTTTGAATCTAGAAGATTCTATTTGACCCCACAACTATATACATAAATTAAATGTTTTATTTCGTATTTTCTCACACATGTGAAGTTCTAGGGAATCTATACAAGTTGCAGGGCTGATGTTCTCTAAAATTGCAGGGCCGAAATTTCTATGAAGTTGTAGGGCAGAAAATCTGTGAAGCTGGGCCAAAATTATAAAGTTGGGCTAGTTTTGAAGTAATTGACCTTGTGCACTTTGAATTGTTTGAGAAATTATTCTTTAGAGGGATAAATTGGTGCTTGAGAAGGTCTTTCTATTGGTCTTTTGGTTTTGAATGTATCACTTTGAACTAATTCTATAAGAAGAGAAGAATTTGTCTCCTATTTTCCCTTGGAGGGGTTTTTCCCTAGTTTGGAGCCTATATCCTGTGTTGATTTTTGTTATTTTGATCTTCATGTACTTTGTGGTTTTGGTAATTTGTTGATGAATAAGATATAACAAAATAATAAAGTTCTAACAAATATCACAAGTAATTATCAAGTATGAGGAATCAAACCCTAATCTGCAATACCCTTGATTTCTCAACATGGTTTCAGAGCTTAGGTGAAGGAAGGAAGGTTGAAGACCACATCATTGCTGGCTATCTTATTAGAAGACACTCTTGAAGCAATATCCTATTTTCTCTCTCCCTCTTCAATGGAAATTTGTATAATGAAAGGTCTCAAGACTCTTAGGAGTCTCTCTGTCTCCATAAAAAGTTGCATTATGAAGTACATCTCCAAGCTATAAAAAAGGATCATGGATAGATGTTTATTTTCTTCTCTCTAGGTACATTTGAAGATGATGATATTTAAGTAATTGAAAATGGCGCCTCCTGAAATATGACAAGAGAATGTGGAAAAATTCAAATTGTATCAAATGTTTTCTTTTCCCATTCAGTTGAACTTGGAGACAAGAAGAGCTATCATGTTAAGCGAATTGGATATACTTTGTTGGAGCTAGAAAATGGAGTAAACATCCATCTCAACAACATCGTCTTTGTTCCAGGTTTGAAGAAAAACTTTCTTTCTATTTCTTGTTTGGAAGATAGAGGTGATAGGGCTTATTTCTTTGATGGCAAAGTAATTGTATGGGGTAAGGGATCTAGTATTGATGATGCTAAAACTACTGGGATTCATGAAGGGAGGTTGTATAGACTTATTAATCCTATTCATTAAGCTCTAGTACACTTAGAGATAATTCATTGTGATCTTCGTTATAGAAGTTTTGGTCATCTTCATTATAATAATTAGTCATCTCTAATTCATATGGTTAATGGCATACTTGAGCTGAAAGAAGAGCACGGAGGAGTTTGTAAGGAATGTGCTCTTAGAAAAAATATAAAGAAGCCACTTGAAAATAGTGACATTAGATCCAATGAAATTTTGGACCTCATTTATTGTGATATTTATGGACCCATGGTTGAAAAATGTCTTGGAGGGAATCAATACTATGTGACTTTCATAGAGTCTAGAAAAACATGGATATATCTACTCAAGTCAAAGGATGAAGTGTTTGAAAAATTTCAATAGTTCAAGGAAAAAGTGGAAAATATTATAGAAAGAAAGATACAAATTTTGAGATATGATAATGGGAAAGAAAGATCTTGTGGCATTTGGTAAGGAAGCAAGAATTAGGAGGGACATAATAGTTCCCTACAATCCTCAACAAAATGGTGTAGTTAAGAGGAAGAACTGATTGATTGAAGAATGTATCAAATCCAAGCTTCATGATCAAGGCCTACCAAAAATCTTATGGGGAGAAGCAACAATAACAATAATATATATTCAAAATCTAAGCCTCACAAAATTCTCCATGACAAAACTCTAGAAGAAGCATTCTTAGGAAATAAGCCCAATGTTGACCATCTTTGGATATTTGGATGCATTGTATATATATTCACATTCTAAAAGACAAAAGGAAGAAGTTGAATCTTTGTTGGTTGCAATACAATAAATAAGAGTGAATAATTGATGTGAGTAGAGATGTTATCTTTGTTGAAAGTATTGCATATAAGAAATCCAAGGACATTCCTATCGATTTTGATGAAGAAGAAGTACCAATATTTGAAGAAATAATAGAAAATGACAATAATCAAGATCCTACCTCAAATCATGAATAATTTGAAGGACCAAGTGAACCGTTGTAGTAAGTCATCATTCCAAAAACTCTTAAAAGACCAACTTTTTTAAGAGAAACAACTCAGGAAGCTAAAGGACATGTAACAACAAGATTTTTTTATAGAGAAAGTGAGAAGTTGAAAATATATTCATTATATTTAGCTTACATAACTAAGAACATTGAAGTAGAACCATATACTTATGAAGAAGCAACAAGACATTGAGAATGGATAAAATCTATGTACGAAGAATATCCATCTATAATGAAGAATGATTCTTGGGAAATTGTTCCTAGATTGAATGAAAAATACATTGTCACTTGCAAATGGATTTACAAAATTAAACATGGAGTTGATGGGAGCATTGGAAAATTCAAAGAAAAGTTCATAACAAGAGGATTCTTTCAAAAGGAAGGAGTCAATTATGAATAAACCTTTTCTCCTACAACTAGATATACAACTATAATATCATTAATGTCTTTGGCTGTCACTATGGAATGGAACATTCACCAAATGGATATTAATTTTTGAATGGCACGATAGATGAGGAAGTCTACATTGAATAACCCAAGGGGTTCAAAATCCATAATAGGGAATCACATGTCCGCAGATTAAAGAAGACAAATCCTATCAGATTAAAGAAGACCAATCCTATTAGATAAAGAAGACCAATCACATGTATTTGAAATATTTCATGCCAAGATAAAGCATATCAATAAGAAGTATCCTTTCATTCAAATCTTGGTGCAATATGGGGTCGTGAATCTACATTACATCTCCACTGACAAAAAAGTAGCTGATATTTTGACAAAGTCTCTCCCAAATAAGAAGCTTGAGTACTTAAGAAACAATCTTGAACTTGTTGACATTTCCTCTCTAATTGAGTGAAGTGATATGGGACAATATATTCCCCATAGGTGTTGTGCATTAGGCCATGAATTATCACCATACGTATAGTGTATCACATTAGGAGGGATAATGAAGGATTGATAAGCATTTGAGATTGGTACTCCTTGAGGATTGGGAATACAAGAAAGGAAGTAGACCCATGGACTGATACTCTTTGAGGATGTGGTAGGGAATCCAAGATAAGAGTAGTCAAAGAGGGCTAATATTATTTGAGGATTGGAATCCAAGATAAGAATAAATCTTGGAAGGACATACCTTGTGAATATCCTG
Organism: Pinus taeda; assembly: GCA_000404065.3. Lineage (NCBI taxonomy): Eukaryota > Viridiplantae > Streptophyta > Pinopsida > Pinales > Pinaceae > Pinus > Pinus taeda. The sequence continues at coordinate 86,080 of APFE031065265.1, forward strand.
ACAAGGTATGTGCGTTGAGAGGGTGAGGTGTCCATATGTGTGTGCCTCCTAGAATTATGCTCTAATATTCAGGAGAGTTAAAGCTTGCTAGTCAAAAGGCCTCATTATGTTGGTATTGGATAATGTTGGTCATGATATTAATGCTTATAAGATAGCTTATTAATCCGACTCTTCTTATTATAACTTTTCAATTTGAGAATTCATTTACCTTATTACCCTATTTAAGAAGGATTGAATGTAACTAGGATCGATATTCATAATTATATTTGTACTTGTATCAATGTAAATTTTATGAAAAAGAAAATAAAATAGAAAAATAAAAACTCATTATTATTATTATTTGTCTTGATAAGCATGTTATTCATGTTTCTAGGGTTTCTTAAGTCAATAAGAAATTTTATCATGAGTCAAAGTCCCTTTTAGGCATTTTGTAATCAAAAGAAAATACTATTTTTGAGTCTAGAAGACTCTATCCGACCCCAAAGACTACGTCGGCCCTACCAAATAGAAGTCGACCTAAAGGAGGCTTAATTTTTGACCACATAAAAGGCTATATAAATGAGAGAATTCAACCTCATTTAGACACACACACTCACAAGTTTGATCCCAAGAAAGAGAAGCAAAAACAAGTGCGAAGGTCAAGAAGAAGAAGAGCAAGGGAAAGTAAGAAGAATATATTTTCTTTTTCATATTTTTTTCATACATGTGAAGTTATAGGGCATATATTAAAGTTGAAGCACTAAATTTATCTAAAAATGCAAGGCTGAAATTTCTGTGAAGTTGCAGGGCCTGAATTCTATGAAGTTGGGTCGAAATTCTGAAGCTGGGTTAGTTTTGAAGTTGTTGACCCTATGCAGTTTGACTTGTTTGAGAAATATTTGTTTGGAGGGATAACTGGTACTTGAAGAGGTCTTGATATTGGTATTTGGGTCTTGAATGTATCACTTTTAATTGAAGAAGAGAATAATTTTTCTAGGTTTTCCCCTTGGAGGGGTTTTTCCTTGGCTTAGATCCTATATCGTGTGTTCCTTTTTGTTCTTTTGATTTTCATGTACTTTGTGGTTTTAGTAATTTCTTAATTAAGAAGATATAAAAGAATAACTAAACACCAAAAAATACCCTTGATTTCTCAATAGTAAAGATTATATAAGATACAGATATTTTGGCATCAAAAAAGATGCAGCAACATAAACCCCAAGTCAATATTTGTGACAAGATATAAAGGGGTATTGAAATTTACTAAAGGGTGTGGGTTCCCTTAATGGAATTTGTATAATCTAGAGTAATTTAGCTAGAGTAGAGAAGTGAATTTCTCATGTAAATATAAGTTGTCTTAGCCCTAGGAGAGAATATAGAGTTGTTATAAAGGTTTGGATGAGCTATCATTTCTGTTCTATTTGGAAAATTATTAAATGGGTTAGGTACTTAGGTGTGATTTTCTCTAAAATAGAGGATATGATCCCATCTAATTGGGAACACAATAATTTCTTTATTGAATTGTATAAATTGAATGTAAAGAGATATAATAGGGGAGACAATAGAGAGAGTAGAGAGAGAAGAAAAGGGTCGAGAGAGGTCCAAGAGAGAGAGAGAGAGAGCGTGCAAAGGAAATGGCCAAATATTGTAAATTAGTTCAGATATCTAAAGTGTGTGTGTGTGAATACACATATTTTGAATATATTTTATGATGTGTGCATGAATAAACCTTGTTTTTTGAGTTAGTATGTTTATATTATGTGTGACGAATGCTTAAATTCATAATTCATGGAAAAATACTATCACTCGAGATAGAGAAATGTTGCCAGATATTGTTTTAACAACACTCATCAGAGAGTCAAAAATGGAAGTAATTCAAAAGATCAATTGTTTGAGATCATGTGTAAATAAAAAGGTTTGTATGTAAATCACTAGTGGTGAGGTTGAATCTTTTACACATAGAAAGGAGAAAACATGATGGTGAATTGAACTAACCATGGTTCTGCACATGTTTCCAACTTTGGTTCATAGGCTTGAGGTCCAATTCACAGTAGGAGGCACCACATGTTGGAATAGTTCATATCAGAGTAAAAATTCATATAATGTAGAACTTCACCAAAACATCAACTTAGTGGAGTGTGCCATTAATTGACAAAATAGTGAAAAGCCTCACAAAATTTATTGTTTATCAACATCAAACTCATGCAACAATTCAACGACCTGATGCTTACATCAAATTGAATATATCGGTAGTAACACATATTAATTAGCATAGATAGAAGGTAATCTATGGATTGTTGTGAAAATAATTCTTATAATATGCGGTGTTGGGTGAATCATATTGGATTATTTCTTGAGTTTAAATTATTTTTGATATATCAATATCGATTGGAACTTGACATTTCATGATCCATATTTGATCATTATATTTTTTTCCAACTATCTCAATGCAGAGTGGAAAAAGTGGAGGAATAAACTCACATGAGCATTTTTACCGACAGGACCTCGTTTTGCAAAACAAGGTCTGAAACATTTTGGGAGAGTTTTAAGGCACCAAATGACATTTTTCGAGGGTAAAACTTTGTTACCTTAGTGGGGGCATCTTTTTTCTTCTTTCTCCTACTATACATGCAAATAAATTTCCAACATCACAAAAATAACATCAATTGGAGCCCATACACAAAAGTTATAACACTCAGAAGTTGACCTTCCTATTTTTACTGTGATAATTTGAGAGGATGCCATGTCAACCCCCATTTTTCATGAAAAAGGGGATTGATAGGTGATTATGATGAATAAAAGTTTATAAGAGTGCATATTGTAACTTTGGTTAAGAGTTGAGGTAGTCAAACCTAACCACTAGTAGCCTATCAGGCTCTATTGTAACCGAGACACTAGGAGGAAAATAGGTTTCATTCTTTCTAGTGCATTTATTCCACAAATAAGCAAAAAATAGCTGAGAGGGATAAAATATAGATCATATAGAGAGGATTTTGCATTGTAGTAGCCCACAATCCATAGGCCATACTTCTTTGCACTCACAACCATTTTATATTTAGAGAAAGAGAGGAGAGTAGCCTCACCTTCCAACTAGGTTTTTCTCTCGAAAGGGTTTCCCAACTCATATCTTTTGTCAAATGTGTTTGTGAGTTTTTATTTCACTATTCTCTATTTTTTTCATAATTTTAATTCACATGCATACACTATTAACAATATCCTACAAATCTAGAAAACTAAAAATAAATAAATTGTAATATTGTAGAATTTCAGATTTTAAATATAATGTTATTAGATCTGTTGTGATGAACTATCAAGTGGAATATGCATGCTAGTTTATATATCATTTCGATATTGTGATCCATTATTTATTGGTAATGTAAAGGCTTGTCTATTATATGTCATGGATTTTGTAGACTGGAACATGCCATATTGGGCTTGAAGTTATCAGGATGTATTTCAGTATGAGAATTAGCTAATGATCAAAATCTAGTATGAGGTTTGACCTAATACATTGGAGCGTTGACCCTGACTCTTCGATAAAGCTTGGGGTTTCACTCTATTGTGAGGAGATTTGGGGTTGATTATTTGTTTTTCATGTTATAACATGAAAAAAACTGATAGTCTGAGCCCGATAGACCTTAATTCCTTTGTTTTACGCAACCGATCAAAGTGATGATCATATGATGTTGTATTAAGAGTCAAGTACTAGCTAGCTATGAATTTGCAGTTTGTTCATGAATTTTAAATGTAAAATGTGGGTACATTGGAGATTAAAAAAGAAATAAGGGTGTTGTTAAAAGTTTAGAATTGATCTACAATTATCATAAATGGCATATGGAGATTCGCCTCAACAACATTTAAGCTGATCCAAATTTGGGACACCATGAAAAAAGAAAGTAGGATGCATTTGGCATCCATTTTTGGTATCAGAGTACATGCCTACTTGATTAGAGGAAATAAACATAGCATAGAGGATAAAGTGTAGAGGAAGGCTAGGACATAATGAATATCCTGTAGATTGAAGGAGATTCCAATGAAGAATGGGAGCTGGATAAAATTTTTAATGACCATTTTAAAATATTGGTAGTAGTAAAAGTTTTGCAGGAGTTTGTAGCGAAGAACTTAGAGGTTCTTCGAGAGGAAGATCTATTTTTTTCATGAAATGTAGTGATAGTTGGATAGAGTATTTTTTTATGAAGGAAGAAACTAAAGAAAAATACTTTGCAAGAGAAAATTGTGATTGAAATTTGAAGAGATCATGTCAAAGAAGTAGTTCTAGAAGACAACTCAATGATGGATTTGTAGTAGAAGTTGAAGATGCAAATCTAATGAGGTATGAAAAATAATTATGTTTAGATTTTTTAACTTTGATAGTGTTTATTTTCTTGTGTCAAGTGAGTTCTATCATATTGTTTCCCAATTTTAAATTATTTTTGATATCACAATATGCATTAGAACTGAACATTGCGATATTAGGATCTGTTATCTAGTGGAAACATAGAGGCTTTTCAATCATATGTTGTGGATTTCGTGGGATGGAACATTTCAGATTGGGCTTGGAGTTATTGGGGTGTATTGTAGTATGAGAAGTAGAAGATGATCCGAATTTGGTACGAGGTTTGACCCAATAAACTGGAGCGTTGACCATCCAATAGAGCTTGGGGTTTGAATCTATCATGAGGCAATTCAATATTGATCGTTTTTTTTAAATTATAATTTGGAAATAATTGACAGGGTGAGCCCAATAGGACATAACTCCTTTGGATTAAGCAGTTAGTCAAAGCACTGGTCATATGATGTTGTGTTAGGCGCCAAATGCTAACGAGCTACAAATTTGCGGTTTGTTGATGAATTTGCAGTGTCAAATTTGGGTACATAGGGGGTTATGATTTGCATTAAGGGAACTACTAAAAGTTGAGAATCCATTCTATTGTCATAATAAATGGATTATAGGGATCTGCCACAATGAGATCAAAGCTGATTCAAGGGGGTAAAATGGAAATTTTAATTTGTGCCACCATGAATGGAGAAAGTGGGATGAATTTGGCATAAAAAAAATATATATGACAGAGAGTTCTTGGAGAGCTTCATGGGAAAAAAGTCTTATGTAGAGTTGAGAAAGTTCCAAGAAAGGCTTTTGGTTTGATGTATGCATTATAGATATATGCTTTACGAATGAGATAATAAAGTACTGGGTGCTTCTTCCTTTCCAAATACTGTATGTTGATGTTGAATGTGTCAATATGAATGTCTTTTTATGTATTCTTTGATATGAATAAACATGATTTATAATATTGTTATAAATATGAAGAACTTGGCTACATTGTTTTTGCAATTCTTATAAGAATTTTAGCTGAGATTTTCTCGGTTTCTAAAGAATTAAAATGATAATGCTTAAAGGATATTTTTTAGCTAAGGCTTCTAAGCACTATATCTAGATCATCATTCCAACAAGTATGTAATAATGAGATGCTAAATCACAACACCTATTCTATAGAATCCTTTGATTGTAATGAAATTTAATTTTATTCAAGGAAATTGGTAACAAAACCTTTGCCACCAATCATCAGTGAACATGTTGATCAAGAGTAATTACAAAATATTGAAACTCATATATAACGACTTCTTAGTAGGAAAAAAATAAATCAAATAATAACCCAACTTTCCCAACAAGGTTAAACCAATCTACACCTACAATTCAACTAAAGTTTGACTTTTTGGGGTATCTTAAAAATGTATATTAAAATACACCTAATTCAAGCTATTGTGGTTGTAACTATTATAACAAAGTTTTAAAAGGACCATTCCTAAAGGAACCAAGGAAAAAAAGGAAAAATCCACAAACCATACATATCATCTGAAAATTTGCTTATCTTATGCATGGAAAAGTGCTTATTATTTAATATATTGATCTAGGTGGCCCCATAGTGAGTATTCACATTGTTGATAAATTGACCGGAAAGACTTTTATTAAATTAGGAGCACCATAAATCTCTTGACATAGGAGACCTTAGAGAAACTGGAGCTCAAAATACTCTCTAGAAAAACTCCTATTGTTGGAAGGCATAGTTTTCTCTATTGACTAGATCAAATAGTCAACCAGAGTTAAGGAATAATTAACGATATAGTTAGAATTTTAAGTCTATTGGCCACATAGTTAGGTTAACCAACCAAGGTAGTCAGACAATCACAACTAACTTGTAATTGAATATTGAGTATTAATATGTGATCATGTAACAAAGAAAAAGAAAGATTGTAGTTGTTGGAGTTATGCTATATCATTAAAGTGCACATTGCTAGTCTTCCCTCTCCCTCTATTCTCTTTCATCTCTTCTCTATATGTTTCTACATATTACTTAATAATATTGTCTATTGCTATGCTTAAGGATATTATTGGTATTTTCTCCTTACAAACTCCTAGATTATAACATTGGTTATGTTATTAGTAGTTTGAACTAGTGCATTAAGATAATGCACAAGCAGATGTTGAGCAGAGAAGATATATGTGAGTTGTGGGAGCACAAGCTCAATAATTATCTTAAAAACTATCCATACAAGGATCAACTAACCTTGTTTGAAGAAAGAGCACATTTCTTCACAAAGATCCACAAAAAATTCTTGGAAGCCATCCATGAGGAAATTAACAAATATATAGAGTAGCCCAATAATGCATAAACTTGCCATAGATCATGGTTAATGCTTAAAATTATTAATGGGTTTCGAACAAATTTTCACAAGTGGGTCGAAAAAATTGCTAAATTTTATCGTGAGGAACAAGCAATAAAAGGAAGAACATTAGTTAAAGAAATAAAAGAATTTTCCTACGATGGTTTCCATGATGGATTCTTTCGTACAATACCTAACTGCTTTGCACAATTTTTGTTGAACAAGGGAGTTGGTCAAATTTTCAAGTATTGCACCCCTCTACATACACCACCAAAACATTCTAACTAGGAGTAAAAGCAAACTGATTGGGAAGAATTATGAAAATTTGATTGCAAAGACACATATGAAGCTTAAGATTTATTTGTAAAGAAATAAATGTGGAAATCATATGCATCGTCGCCAAATTATAATAGGCCAGGACCGATGAAGGGGGGGTTAATGATTTTTGATATGTCTCACTTAGACTACATCTAATCATCCACACCAAAGAGTGTAATGTCAGAGACAAGGAGGAAGTTGACTGAAAGAGCATACATATTGGAACAAGAATTAAGGAGAAAGACTATGCATTGAAAGAAACACTCTAAACATTTAATAGACATTCAAAAATTAGATAAGGAACTATCTAAAGGAGATGAAAAGAGATGCATAACACGAAGGATCCTTGGAGTTTGAAAATAAATAATCCAACAATGACTCATGATTGGTGAGCTGGGCTAATATGTGATTGGAAACAACCAACCATAGTTGTGAGGAGCTGCCCTGATAACTTCTATGAAGGGTGCAAGTTTGTAGTTATTTTATGTGGCAAGTGGCACCCTGCAACTGGTAGACACACTAGAAAGTATGGATGTTGATGAATTTGAAGTTGCATTGCAACAATCTCAAATTAGAGATTCCAATCACCACATTATATATTTCCTTTGACAAAGAGTACATATAGATCCAAAGCCTTTCAAAGTTTGGTATAAAATGGATGAAAAAGGTAACCTACATAACCAAATTTTGAAATCTCACCAATTGATCAAACATGGGTAAGAATTCAAGGAGATGAAAACATACTCCACATCAAGGATCACATGGATGCCCCCCCCACCCAGTTTATCTATTGAAGAAGACGATCCAAATAATTAGATAGTTAAGATGAATTACCATTTCTCTAGGAAATAAAATTCATAGAATATACAAATAAGGGTTTCCAAATTGACGAAATAATCCCAAAAACGATGACATGAAAGAGATAACTAAACATACACAAAAAAATACTAATCGACTGCACTAGTTTAGTAAATCACCCCGTGGTCGATTACCTCATTTGAAAGACAACCAACTTCATAATTGAATCTCCAAGTTAATCATCAAACACAAACTCATCGTATAATCTGAAGTAAAGGCCTATAATAAAAGATAAAACAAGCTTGAACCACATCCCACTTTACGAGGGTGATAAGGACCCCAAACGAAACTAGTTTGTGTGAGAAATTTTGGGATGCGATAGATAACTAATCAAGACATGCAAATGGCTTAGTTCTTCGACACCTTAAGGAAAAGAGTATTATGCTTTATGAACTTCATGGAGAACCAAATAAAGAGACATCAATGCAAGATAATATTCTTTCTTTCTCTAGAGTAAAATATGTTAAATATCTTACTTCTCAAAAAATTACAAAAATTATTCAAAATCCAGGAGACATTAAACAAGTATGACAAAAGGTTTAAGAATTTACATAGGAAAATCCCATACACCATATATGATCAATTCTTGGTTCAATGACATGTGTGTAGATTGTTCCAAAGAATTATTATGTCACTACAAATGTATGAAATCTAGTTTTCTGAATAAGCATTAACAAAATCTTAGCATAATGAGATTGACAATGACTAGCAATTGACTTTGTGATTCAATGATAAACAGCTAGAAGAAAACTAGAATGTGAAACATAATTGACAATTTATCTATTAGAAGAAATGAAGATATGATGGCCAATTGTAATAATGAAGGTTACATAATAACCATTACAAATACATGGCCCATTGAAGAGATCAATTTTTTTTTTTTTTTTTTTTTTTTTTTTTTTTTTTTTTTTTTTTTTATTTATTTATTTATTTTTATTTTATTTTATTTTTTTATTTATTTATTTATTATTTATTTATTTATTTATTATTTATTTCTTTTTTATTTTTTTTTTATTCAAGAAGAATATAATGTTTAATTGTTATCTTATTAAAGTCATGCACTAGAGTTTCCCCCATTATCTAGAGAATGCAATGCCTAATTAGTGTGTAATACATGAAGAAAAAATGCACACAACATATAAATTCCAATTAAATGGCCAAGTTAAGCCAAATTACCACACAATTTACCATACATAAATGACTAACCGTAATGTCAATCAAGGAAACAATGATGAATATCAAGGCTATGGCAATGGATACCATGGAAAAGGAAGATATGAGGGAATAGGAGGAAGTAAAGGTTGCTACAATGGAAAATATGAAAGAGGAGGCTATGTTTGGGGTTGCACATATTGGTTTACATGCTAGAAGGATGACCATACTAGCCTTGACTACCTATTGAAAGAGAGGATTATTCTCAAGTTTTGTAGCATATGTGGAGTAGGGGATCAATCCTTATAAGAGGACTATCCCACAAGTACCTTGAAATCAATGGATATATGGTAAATCAAGCTATAGTCGATTTTGGATCCCAAGTCAACATTCTTTCAAGTGAGACATGGTTAAGATTAGGATGGTATCAACTTCACAAATGATGAATTACATGAAATTAATGAACCAAATATTTGTCAAGTCCATTGAATCTCTAAGAAACATTGAAATTGTTAGATCTTAGACTTTTATTATCCATATCAATAGTCTTTCAAATTAATCACATTATTGAGTTTTGGTTGACCTTTCGAACCAACTAATGTGCTTTGTCCTGAGGATGAACCACATTAGATGGTTCAAAATGTCGACCAAAACTCAATAATGTGATTAAACATTGAAATTCTCGTAATGGGGATTTTGGCTTTAAGATACTTTGTTATGAAACCAGCTCAAGAAAAGATAGAAAAGATAGATCAACACCTTAGAATTCAGCCTCTTCGAGGGGGCAACCTCCTTTACATTACATAAATGAACAATTCTTCGATGATTCAAATGAAAAGACCTCCTCTCTATATATAGGACTCTAAGGGACCATAGCATAATCAGAGCCTACATAACAATAATAATGCAAGGGCACAATAATAATAATAGTGGGCTTCTAGGGGCACAATAGTAACAATATGGGCACTACATGGGTACATCAATATAATAAGTAGGTTGTACTAATAACAATAAGGGGTTACACTAGTAATATAGGGGCCTAACACCGTGCATGGCACAAAAATGGCAATTGCGAAGCTCAGATCCAAAAATGGAGGTTGTTTCTGATGCACGAAACCCCTTGAGAAGGAAAGACCCCGAGTGCTCGGTCAAAAGGGAAACCAGAAACAGTGGAAAAGCACTAAAACCGACAAGGCAGGTCCCGCGCTCAAAACTGGCAGAATATCGAAGGAATTTCGGGTGGTAAGCGGATTTGACTGAGAACCGAGCGATTCCATACACCGAGTGACACGTGTCTAGCTGGGAGAAAGAAAAACCACTTACATCACGGAGTAACGATCGAGCAACTCAAACGTGCTATAGGAGCGAAGACCATAGGATTTGGGGGCTCCAAATCAACGACAGAGGTTCAACCCAATGGATGACCAGACTTGAGGGAGAAATAAACTGTGACGCATAAGATTTGAAGTCTGATTTGACCAATGAGTCAATAGAAGGATCCATTTCACAGGCATCTAGGAAATAACAGAAAAAATGACCATTCAAGAAGAACTGACACTCAGTTCACAAAGAGACAGGTGACCACCTCTCTACGAAATGTTACATAGCAATGATGACACAGGGCAAAGGAGTCCCACCAGAAAGAGGTGGGTGACCCAAAGAGCCGAAAGCATAAATGAACAGTTGGAGGAATGAACTGGCTTTAAAGCCACAAGCTGACAGGAAGCAGAGGGACAGTGAGGTAGAGAAGCAGTGAAGAAGCCGAAGGCCGAGAGACACAAAAAGAGAGGCAAAGTTGCAGAGGGTAGAGAAGCCAAGCTGACCATCAGAGTAAGAGCAGCATTGAGTAGACAAAGACCAATTGAGGTCTAAATTGGGTAAGGGGAGTCTGTGAACTCTGAGGACGTGGGAATTCCAAGTGCCATCCTACTGATCATATTTGGTCAAGTGAGACTCAGGTTGAGCTCCTTATTGTAAGACTCTACTCTAAAAACATAATAAAAAGGCCACCACTGAAGGCTAGACCAGGATATGTAGCCCAAGAGGATTGGGTGGACTCCTTATTAAATTTTGTTGTGTTTATGTTTGCTTACTGTGATCTCTTACTGTTTCAAGTGTCTATGTATTTCACAATCTTATTGATTTGTTGCACAAGATAACATAGACACACACACCAACACATGAGTATATAATACCTTCATTAATTTCCTGAGGTCACCTAGGGGTGATTTCAGATCAAGTGGTATCAGAGCTATAGGTTGTTAAGGTTAGACAACCTTGTGCTAGATTTAGTTGTTGAATGCTAACTAGATCGAAGCTCAAATTAGGAGAAGGAGAGTTGGTTGAAACTAATCCTAAAATTGGAAGAGTCTACCCTCATAAGACAATGTCGGAGGAAGGTCCTGTGGGCCCAGACTCTCAATTTATAGATAGTTTCCTGGCCATGAGATCCATGGTAGAGGAAACGTATAAGGACTTTAGAAAACATAAAGATAAAAAATCATCAGGCTCCAAATAAGATAAAGGAGAAGAAGAGTCTCTCCTCCATGACCACTCAAAAGGAAAAGGGAAAGAAGAAAACTCCTCACACCTCCTAATAGCCATGAACATAAAAGAAGACATCTTCAATTAAAATAGATGTTAAATTTGATTTACCAATATATGATGGAGAGTTGACTGTAGAAAAGTTGGACAATTGGATCATAAAAATTGATGTTTATTGTAGAGTGCAGAGTATTGACTCAGACAAGAGCAAGATTCAGCTGGCCAGCCTATGCCTTGGGGGCATTTCCTTGGTTTGGTGGGAAGGAAGGACCTAAGCTGACATGAAAAGACATGGTAAGACTCTTTCTGTCTGCAGTGAATTTGTTTCTGCAATCAAAAAGTAGTTCTATCCATTGGCCTACATGCAACAAGCCACGATGCACTGGCAAACTCTTCACCAATTGAAAGGGAAAAGTGTACAAGGTTACACCCAAGAATTTAGGAAGATATTTGATTCTATGAATCTCATTAGACTCACCTAAGACTCTGTTGAAGTACATCGGTGGTCTACATATCTACATGAGGCACACTATCCTCATGTTTAATCCCACTAGTATAGATGAGGCATATGTTCAAGCTACGCATCTAGAAGCTAGAGGAAAGAATGGGAACCGAGAGGTTGGAGGATCATCCAAGCCCATTGCAAGCAAGAATAAAGAGAAAAGAAAATAGAAATGGAAGGAGAGGAAGTCCAACACTCCACAAAAAAAGAAAGTTCTCATGCACTCACTATAAGAAGGATGGGCATGATGATGAGCACTATTGGATTCTGCATCCCAAGCTAAGACCTAAGAAGTTCAAGGGCAAGAAGAAGAATATTGCTACAACTATTCAGAAAGATTTGGGGTCAGACTTAGGAGATGAAACAACCATTGCAGCCACAAGTATAAAAGGTAAGAATTCTAAAGCATCTACTCATAATTCTGCAGAATCTATTATTGATGAAGAAAGTCAGAGAAAAAGACATGAGATTTTCCATATTCGAGTTATTTCCAAACATCAAAATATGATACTTTATTTGATAGTGGCTCACAAGTAAATTTGATTTCTGAATCAATTGTAAAGAAGTTGGGATTACTGACTACACCTCACAAGAAACCATACCCATTAGGTTGGTTAAGTGATAAAGCACAACCACAAGTGATTAGACAATGCAAACTCAAGTTTTCTTTTGGGTCAGCATTTGTAGATGAGGTTGAGTTAGATATAATTCCTTTGGATATATGTGGAATTGTTTTAAGAAGTCCTTACTTGTATGACAGAAAAACTATTTTCTATAGAGCTGAAAACAAATATCTACTCGTTAAAGATGGAATCAAATACTTTGTAAGAGCTCATAAGCTCAAGAATAATTATACTCTCATAAACTCAAGGCAGATGAAATTAATTGTAAATTCATGCAAACATTTTTACTGATGGTTGTAAATGAAAAGAAACCTGATAAAACCAATGTATTTGAGGACTATGATGCTAAACAAGAAGTTGATTTAGAAAAAATTGTTTTAGAGTATGATATCTTGTTTCAAGAACCTAAAGGTCTGCCACCCAAAAAGGAAATAGTGCATGATATTAATTAGCAGCAAGATGCTCCATTGCCTAACATTGGGATGTACATGTTGTCTGCTTTAGAGAATGCAGAAATCAAGAAGTAGGTGCAGGAGTTGCTCGAGAAGGGGTTCATCAAACCTAGCACATCACCATGTGGGTCACCAATCGTTTTGGTGACAAAGAAAGATGGCTCATGGAGAATGTGCATTCATTACTGAGCACTGAATAAAATAACAATAAAAAATCGTTAGCCCCTTCCTCGCATAAATGATCTATTAGATCAGTTAAAGGTAGTTGTTTATTTTTCCAAGTTAAACTTGCATAGTGGATATCATCAGGTCAGAGTTTTAGAACAAGATGCATGGAAGACTGCTTTCAAAACAAAGAAAGGATTGTATGAGTCGCTGGTTATGCCTTTTGGATTAACTAATGCTCCTGCTACTTTCATGATAATAATTAATGATGTGCTCAGACCTTTTATTGATGATTTTTTTATTGTATATCTGGATGACATTCTTATATTTAGAAAAACATGTGAAGAACATTTAAAGCATGTTAAGTAGACACTAGATGTTTTGAAAAGAGAAAAAATTTATGTTAAAATCTCAAAATGTGAATTTGGGAAAACATCTTTGAATCATTTGGAACATATAGTAGGGGGTGGTGAATTGAAGATAGATCCCTCTAAGGTGGTAGTCATTGTAAACTAGACTAAACCCAAATCTGCTACAGAAGTTAAAAGCTTCTCAGGATCAGCACAATATTGGAGAAAGTTCATTTCTAACTTTTCCTTAATTGCAGCTCTCTTACATGTTTTAACAAGATTGAACAAGGTGTTTCAGTGGGGATGCAAACAACAGAAAGCCTTCAACACCTTGAAAGAAAATATTAGTACAGCACCAGTACTAGCACTACCAGATCTTCAAATACATTTGAGATCCAAACAAATGCCAGGGACTATGCCATGGGAGAAGTGTTGATACAACATGGTAAACCCATATGTTATCATTCTGAGACGTTTAACTCTGCAGTAGTTAACTATCCGACATAAGATAAGGAATTGTATGCATTAGTACAGAGTGTAAAAAAGTGGAAACATTACTTAATGGGCAAAGAAACACTTATCCATATTGATCATCAACCACTTCAATATCTACACTCCCAAATTAAGTTGCAACAATCAAGACACTACAAGTGGATGGGGTTCCTACAGAAGTTTCATTTAGTCATCAAATATAAAAAGGGCATACATAATAAAGTTGTAGATATGATATCTAGACCCATTATAAATGCATCTACTATACTTAAGCATAATTCTGTATTACATGAAAGTTACATTGAACAATATGTTCAAGATATAGACTTTAAAGATATATATGCAACTTTAAGTCAAGGCAAATGAGTAGAAGAATTGGATTATCATATTAAGGACCAACTCTTGTATCATTGTGGGAAGTTATGCATTCCACAAACTGAAAGAGTAAAGCTAATTCGAGAAGCACACACTTCTCTAATATCAGGTCACTTTGGGGTAAGAAAAATAGTTACACTGCTGCAAAGATTTTGTTATTAGCCAGAAATGAATGAGACAATTTCTAGATATGTAAGAGGGCACACTATGTGTGCTAAAAGCAAGCCAAACAATAGGAAACTAGCCTTCTACACTCCATTTCTAGTTCCTTCTCATCCTTGGGAAAGTGTTTCCATGGACTTTGTTGGAGGACTGCTTAAATCTAGGAAGGGTCATGATTATCTGTATGTTGTTGTGGATAGGTTCAACAAAATGTGTATTTTGATACCTTGTAATAAACAGATTACAGCTAAAAAAACTGCAAAACTGTTCTTTCAACATGCATGGGTTCATTTTGGATTACCCACTTCCATTATATCTGATCGAGACACCAAGTTTGTGGGGATGTTTTGGTAAAGTTTGTGGGAACTGATGGACACCAAACTAAAGGAAAGCACAACTTTCCATCCACAAACCGATGGCCAGATAGAAGTAGTCAACAGGATAGTGATCCAATTGCTCAGGGGATATTGTAACAAACATCCCAAGCTTTGGGATGAACATTTGTGTTATGTGTAGCATACTTACAACTGAGCCAAACATTCTTCCACATAAAGATCTCCTTTGGAGACCTATTTTGGTTTCACACCAAGGTCTCCCTTGGATTTTGTCTTTGGTAAGGACACAACAATTGAGGGACACAACGATGTGGACAAGGAAACTAGGTTCATTGAACAAATTCAAGGGATCCATCAGGTAGTACAGGAAAAACTGGAAAAGAGCTAGGCCAAATACAAGGCAAGGCATGACTAGCATCGGATTGAGCATATTTTTCAAGTTGGTGATCAAGTCTGGCTGTATATCAGCAAGGATAGGATGCAAGGTGAAGGTAAAAAGCTAAAACCAATAAGGTATGGACCTTTTAGGATCCTTGAGAAAATTGGTGAGAATTCTTTTCGCCTTGATTTTCCAGCTTATATGCACATTTACTTAGCCATCAATGCAGACAGCTTGAGACTATTTGAACCTTCGTTAATTGAAGATCTTGAAGAGCATAGTTAATTGCCTTCTATTGATGACCTGTTACCTGAATATCTTAATGAATTGCAGGAAAACACAGTTCTGGACAGGAAGGTGAGAACGACGCATAAAGGAGATGTTGAGTAACTTAGAATTGGGCTCAGGGGTTTAAAGCCAATTAGTGAAAAATGGATAGAGATTGGACAGGTGAGAAAGTTATATCCTCACTTAGTTGATGCTTGGAAACCAACTTTTGGTGGTCCAAAATATTTTTCAATGGGAAAGCCGTGATCCGAATTGGATCCTCAAACAATTCCATGATTGGTAAGAATGGATGACAGACTTCAAGAAATATTATAGATATCAGAAATAACCTCTGAATAATGGCAATTTGCAGCCAGCGCGGAGCAATGAGGACCTTCAGTCAAAGCGCACTGACTGTTGGCCCATGGAGACCGTGCATGGCACAAAAATGGCAATTGGGAAGCTCAAATCTGAAAATGGAGGTTGTTTCTAATACATAATTAGCACTAATCGCGTATCGCTGGGAAAAACGCCTCGAGAAGGAAATACCCTAAGTGCTCGGTCACAACGGAAACCAGAAAACCATGGAAAAGCGCCAAAATTGACAAGGTGGGTCTCATGCTAAAAACCGGTGGAATATCGGAGGTATTTTAGGCGGTAAGCAGATTTGGCTAAGGACCCAGCGATTCCATACACTAAGTGATGCGTGTCTGGTGGGGAGAGAGAAAAACCGCTTACATCACAGAGTAACGATCGAGCAACTCAACCGTGCGATAGGAGCGAAGACTGTAGGATCTGGGGGCTCCAGATCAACGACGGAGGTTCAACCTGATGGATGACCAGACTCGAGGGAGAAATAAACTGCGACGCATAAGATTTGAAGTCTGATTTGAACAATGAATCGACAGAAGGATCCGTTTCACAGGCATCTGGGAAATAACAGAAAAAATGACCGTTCAGGAAGAACTGATAGTTAGTTCGCAAAGAGATAGGTGGCTACCTCTCTGTGAAGCATTACATAGCGATGATGACACAATGCAGAGGAGTCCTAGTGAACAAAGGCAGGCGATCCAGAGAGTCATAAGCTAAAACAAACAGTCGGAGGAATGAATTGGCTTTAAAGCCACAAGCCGACAGGAAGCAGGGGACCAGTGAGGCAGAGAAGCTGTGAAGAAGCTGAAGGCCGAGAGACACAAAAAGAGAGGCAAGGTTGCAGAGGTAGAGAACCTGAGCTAACCATCAGAGTAAGGGCAACATCGAGCAGACAGAGACCAATCGAAGTTGAAATTCGGTAAGGGTAGCCTGTGAACTCTAAGGACTTGGGAATTCGAAGTGCCATCCTACTAATCATCATTTGTCAAGTGAGACCCAGATTGAGCTCCTTATTGTAAGACTCTACTTTAAAAACATAATAAAAAGGCCACCACTGAAGGCTGGACTAGGAGACATAATTCAGAAGGATTGGGTGAACTCCTTATTAAATTTTGTTGTGTTTATGTTTTCTTACTGTGATCTCTTACTGTTTCAAGTGTCTGTGTATTTCACAATCTTATCTATCCGTTGCACAAGATAACATAGACACACACACCAACACATGAGTCTGTAATACCTTCCTTAATTTCCTAAGGTCACCTAGGGGTGATTTCAGATAACAAATATGCATTGAGAGAAAGAGTGAAAAAAAGCATAATTCATTAATAGATATTTTGTAATTCAAAGTATGATGGAGATTTGTAATCATGTCAGTGTTTATTATGGATTTGATATTTGACATTTAAAAAAGTATTGATAATAAAAATAATTAAATATATGTATATAGGAAAAATATAGTAACAAAAGATCAATACATATATATATATATATATATAGTATAGATATAGATATAGAGAAAATTGCTCAATAACTAGCATAGTCTATCCAACATTGGATCTATCCAAAAGCTAAGAGGAGATCATATCTTTGAGTGGTGAAACTTTTCCTAATTTCTGAACTCAAAATAAGTTTGCATCTTAAAGATATTTGATCTCGTACCAGCTTGGTAAGATGTATAGGTAGATCTTAATTTTAAATGATATAATAGATTGTTATTTTTTGCCTATAAAAAATTAGATTATTTGTTTTGAATTTTGAGCTAATTGTTAATTTTAAAATAATATAAAACTAATTATTAACAAAATATAATAATATGATATATATATTTTAGTTTAACTTAAAAATTATTAAATAATTAAAATAATCAAATAAATAAAATTCTAAAAAAATACCTTAAATTTTTTTGGAAAAATATTAAAATAAGTAAATTTTGATCACCCTCTAAAATAAAATTCCTCCACAATAATGAATAAAATATATTCACATATACTTGTCGGAGATTTTCGAAGATTTCTCTGCTTAATGTTATTTAAAATTTGAAAAAAATATTAAAATAAGTAAAATTTTGATCACTCGAAAATAAAACTTTTCCAAATAATTGAATATTTTTAATGTTTAATAAAAGATATCTGCATATAATTGTTAGAGATTTAGATTTTGTGTTCAATGTTATTTAAAATATATTGATAACAATTTATCAATTTTATTTCAAATCTCTAACATATTAATATGAATAATTTTGTAAGCTCTCTCATTAGTTTATATTCAAATATGTATATTTTGCATTAGTTTTGATCTCGGAAAGATTATATTTTATAGTCCCAAATATTAATTAATATATTTAGGTACAATTTTTATATTATTTTTTATTATTATTTTAATAAATAATTTATTTTTTTTTAAGAGCGATATTTAATAAATAAAATTTTATAAACCACAATAAAACTCAAAACTTGAACATAATTCTAATAAAATTTAATAAGAATAGATTTAAAATTAAAGCACTGATTTAAAGCGAGTTGTTTTTAGTGAGATTTTTTGGGTTTTCCGGTGTCAGAATGAGGCCAAAAAATTTAAAGTGAAATCTTGATTTGTATTATTTAAACTGATTTTCCTATAAAATTTTAGAAAAATTAAAAGGTACCTGGTGGCGTGAATTGTATGTATTGTGTATATAGTTTTTAATTTATTTGATTGAAATAGTATGTGTTAAGATGAAATTATTTGAAATAATGAGACTTTATTGATTTTTTTTTTTTTTTGTAAGCTACAGAAGGATCTATTCTATTATAGGCAATTAAGAAAAAACTATGTACATGCAAAAGGTGATCTCAACCCGCCTCGAGGGGAAACTGAGTCTATTGATCCCTATCAGTCTAGGAATAACAATCCAAAGCATGTAAACATACACCACCAGGTCTACAATAAGTATCTTACTCTACTTACTTATGGCATTATGATTCTACCTACATTCAGCATTATAATTCTACTTTCATACATCCTTATAACAGTTCAGGAACATTTTCAAAAAACAGGTTCTCCTAACGATTGACAGAAGGATTAAATTGAAGGCAAAAATATGAGGACTCAGTCTACCATGACTTCCGTCTTGATTCCCTCCTTGCGTTGCCCATTAGTTATCCTTTTTAGCATCATTTGAATTCCCTCGAGCCTGGTATCCTGCATCTGGATAGAAACATGTAGATTTTTCATCTCCCTTCTTAGATTGGGGATTCCTTGAGCCATTTCAGTCATCTCTGCTTTTGCTATTAAACTTTTCACTACCCAGTAGACATGCAGTGCTTGTTTCTACAAGGATAACCAACCCCTTTTGTTTCCTGGGTCAGGTAAAAGGATGCTCCGGTCCTCCATTTTAGGGTCAGAGGCTTCCTGCAACACATCATTCTCCAACTCTTGGATAATTCTTCTGATTTCCTCATTCGTCCCTTCATTATACGCCTTTTCCATGTCCTGAGCCATCTACTAAGTTTTCCTTCGTCCTCATTTCTAGCGAGTTGTATGTTTCATCTTAGCTTCACAAGCATCATCTTGCCAGCTTCTTCCCCGGCCCCTGCGACCTCTACCTTTGCTTCTACGGGAGGGTCTTCCTCTGTTGGTGCTCCGGCTGCCTTGCCCTACCTCAACCGTCGCCTTTCCCTTCTGATCTTCCCTGCCACCTTCCATTACTCCCTCACCTTGACCTTCTTCTTCTTCCGACTGTTCCTTCTCCTGATTATTCGCCCTCCCCGCTCTTCCACTGGTTGGCATATGTTTTTTAGCTTCCTGGGGATGACCTCGCACCTCAGTTCTTAGCCTATCTTGCTCCTTATCATTCTGAGCTTCCTTCTTATCTTTGTCCTGGCCCATTTGGCTCCCTTTCTCATCTATATTTTCTCCTACCCTCCTCCTTCTCTCCGCCATTGTCTCCTGCCCTTTCCTGAGTCGGATACCCAATTTTCTTTTAGTCTTATTCTCCACCCTCACCACTTTTCTAATTCTCTGGTTGGCTTCTACTTTGAGTTTATCGGCTCCTAAATAATTACCCTTACCTATCCTACACTTCTCCGTCCCAACTTCTCCATCATTCTCCGCTACTCTCGCCATTATTTCTTCTCCTCCACACCTCGGTTTTCGACCACCTCTGCATGCTGGATCTGCATACCTGATGCTGATTAATTCAAGAGGTGGCTTGGGCTTCCACGTCCTGCTTGCCATCATTTCTCCGCATCGTGTCCTTTTCTTCGCCCCAATCGGGGTCTCGCTGGTTCAGTTATATTTTTATATGAAAATGAATTGATAAATTTGAACTGTTTTTTAGCTATAATTGAATTGGAAATATGATTATTTGAAAATTATTTACTAATTAAACCTTATAATTTGACTAGTCAAATACAAAATCAAATATATCATTAACTAAAAATTTATATTTAAAATTTTAATCATATATGTCATTACTTTTAAAGCAATAATAATATATAGTTATACATGATCTCTGTGTTATTTAAGGGATGAGAGAGAAGAAATTGCCAATTAACAAAAGCTTTTTTATATTCACTATATTTCTAATAATAAACATAATTTATAACTAATATCTGACTTCCAAATAAAAACCATATATTTTATATAATTAAAAATGGGATAAAAATTTCCAAACTATTTTCTTTTAATAAATATATATAAAAAAAGACTCATTCCCATAGTCTTTGATTAAACATTTATACCTATAGCACTCCATATTAAGAATTATGAATAGTATTATGAAGAATTTACATGAATTAACTAGAGTTAAGTGGTGGCATGTCACTACTCATTTGCATACATGAATTGTGTGTGTAATAGTTTTTAATTTATTTGGTTGAAGTAATATCTGTTAAGATGAAATTATTTGAAATAAAAAGATTTTATTGAAAATTTATATGTTTAAAATTTTAGTTATATTTTTATATGAAATGAATTGAAAAAACTATTCATTAACTAATCCTTTAATGTGAAAGAAAATTCTTATATAGTAATAAACACTTTTATTTAACATTATATTTTATTGTCAATCTATCATAGAGATAATTATTATATCTTATTTAATATTAAATTTTATTATAGCCTATCAATAAATAAATGCAACCTTAATTTATTCATTTTTATTACCACTTTATTTAACATTATGATTAAAACTTATATTCAATTATCAAATAAATTATCTATTGTATCTATGATAAGATTAAATTTTCATGTTAATTTATTCAAACTAAATACAATTATAATCCAATTTATTAATTTTGCTTATCTCTCATCTTATTTTAACAGTTATATTTTATTTAAATTTATTAAATAAATGTAGGTATTATATTTTAATAATATTAATTTTATGTGGTGTGGTTTTCTTTGTGATAGCCACTTCTAGTTGATAACTAAGTTATAATACATAATTAGTCTTATTAAGTATAATTTTACTGGACAATTTCTTTTTTGTTTTTCATATATTTCAAGTTAATTTAATTTAAATTTTCATTAAAAAAATCTTAAAATTGTAAATTTAAATAATGTAATTTGTAAATATATAAAGACTTAAAGATTTATCAAATACATTTTATATGAATGTATCAAATAAAAGTATTCTAACTAATGATTATTTTGGTATATTTTTAATCCAAATTCTTTAAGATAAATTAATCTAACTATTAACATTTTTGTTTTTTGAAATTTTTATCTAAATCGAAAAAAAAGTAGTGAAATTGTAAATTTAAAAAAAAAATGATTGTTTGTAAAAATCTCCAATCTTCCAAACCAAATTTAAATAAAAAATAAAATTTATTATACATTAAAAAACATATTTAAACAAAATTAATACATTTGAAAATTTACGATCTTAACCAACATTATCACCCAACTAAAAAATACATGGAATATACATTCCATGATTATCTATTTTTTAACGTTTAAACAACTCTACACTGGCCTCAAAAGCATTTCAGTTCGCAGCTTTTTGAAATTCAATTAATTACTGTTCTGTAAAATATTTTAATCCCACTTAAATGGAAAATTATTATTCTCTCCATCTCTCATATTACGATACATAAACTAATATAATATCAGTATTATGCTCTCGTCTGCCCACAATGTTCATCGCCTCATTACACTAAGAATTCTTGGAAAGTTTGCAGATAAATTCAAAGCAAAGTTTCACAATCCTCCCAGTGAAAAATGAATGCAAACAACTTGCATTGGAGGCTATATTAACTATACATCCTGTCAGGTTTAGAGAAATTTAAATGTCTCTCATCGGATACCGAATTCAATTGGAAGAAACTTAGCTATAACGTTAAATGTAATCCGTATTCTTCGGCCAGGCCGACTTCATTTTAATTGGGCCAGTGATTACACATGCAGCTAAAAATTCGCATCATAAATGGATACAGAGAAATGTTCCACGGTGTTAATTCTTCTTAGTAGCAAAATGCAGTAAGAAATGATTAAGAAAATTAGTCCAGGGAGTTCATCCATCTTAGCAGCCAGCAGTAGGACAAAGTATACCTTGACAAAGTAATCTTGCCTACATCAAACACTAAAATCTCTTTTCTTACTGGTTTTTAAAAAATCACTCTCATTTTTCAAGTAAAAATGTTTGAGATATATAGATACTCTTAAAACTGGGTTTTCTTTTCTGAGATATATACATACTCTCAAAACTTCTTAATAGCCAGTAGGACAAAGTATACCTTGACAAAGTAATCTTGCCTACATCAAACACTAAAATCTCTTTTCTTACTGGTTTTTAAAAAATCAATCTCATTTTTCAAGAAAAAATGTTCGAGATATATAGATACTCTTAAAACTGGGGGTTCTTTTTCTAAGATATATAGATACTCTCAAAACTGGGTTTTTCTCTCTAAGATATTTAGATACTTTCAAAAGTGAAATTCTATAACCAAAACAAAATTAAAATTTGTTTTTATAAAATATAAAATTTGTTTTTATAAAATATATAGTCACTTTAGCAGTAAAACCATCTTCTCAAAGCATCTCGTTAAAGAAAGACCATAAGGCGTGGGTTCAAATTCAGTCCAGTCCCTTGGAATTACCAATCATTATTGTGGCTAGCAAATGAGCTACCCTCTGTCCAAATATTCCAAGGAAGAGGAAAGGATCCACTCAGGTTTACGTTAGCCAATTTATATATGACACTATGATAGAATATCCAGAACCTTCTAAAATCAAGAATCTATTTATTTAACTATATAAAAGACACACAATCATCCAAATGAATTGTAGAATTTTCCTTAATGAATGAATCAAGACTTAAAATAACAATATCAAAATTAATAATGGTAATGTTGGTCAATATCTGGTACAATCTACATTTAACAACAAACATTGTAACATAAGTGATGTAGGGCGACAAAATATCACAATTTCAACAAGTAAAACTAATGAATTTCATGTAGTTATCTTGCAATCATCATACATTAGAAATGAAGCACTTGTCTAACAAGTGCTAATTTCATTTCACAATCTCCATTATAATTATATAACAAGAATGTAATCTTAAATTGTCTATATTTATTCTCATCTTTGTTGCAATTCAACACATTCGCTGGCTATGCTGAAATTGATCGAAGACCTCGGTCCAATGCAAAATACATATGGTCTAAATAATATTCTTTACTTTGGATCTCAATAACATGTAAGATAAGTTAAAACATAAAACTAGATAAGTTAAAACATAGATAAGTTAAAACATAAAACTAGGAGAACCAAACCACTGACTAACAATCATAAAAATCTCATTCTGTATAGTCTTAAGACACCATGCTCCTCACAATCGCAGTATGTAGTTATTGTCTAACAGATGAAATTCGTTTGTCAATGCTTACTAGTAATTCCTTTTTCAACTTCTCCAACCTAATATATCAAGACAAACATATCCCAAAAGTAAAATTCTTCTCCCAATTGAAATGTTGAAAATATATTTAGATGTAGCAATTCTTGCCTATAAATTAATTGTCACAGTAAATATTCATTAGCCTTTCATATGTACTGAATGTTCCTAAAGGGTAAACATCTTCAATACCAGCAAAACCCAGTTTACTTTTGAAGAAAAAATGGTAGTTTAGTTACCTATTAGCAACATTGCAATTTACAAAAAGCGAATAATCATTAAACAGGGAATAAAATTGTTAGCCAAAATATTTTGAAGCCAGTATTTTTTTCTCTCCATGGTTATTATATACCTTTGATGCCACAGAAGCACACTGTACAATACCGTCATCACCCCCGCAAACCATGGATTCAACGAATAGATCGTTAGCCCTGTACCGGTGATAAATCAAAAGAATTGCATGTAAGAAATTATGGACAAAAAAACAAATTGACAACGGAAGCAATTATGTAAAAAACAATCAAATTATTAATGAATGTTAAATACAGTTGAGAAAATCCCACCATCGTCAAAGTTGTAAATCCCGCTCCAGATCCTGCTTAGATTCACCATTGAGCAATATGAATTAGATAAAGCAGTAAAATGAAAGTCACATAAACAATGATTGCTTAATGGATACTCACGATCGATTTGGTAGAAAAATAATAACGAGTTGAAAAACTATAAGATAAAACTCTAAATGCCCTTCTACTTTATACAAATTAATAGACAATTGATAAATCTTTACCTTAACAACCTTTGTGCCCCCATTTTGAATCTGATTTGATTAGTATTCAAGATCTTTTTCTGTAAAAGAAAATTAAGGGTTGACTGATAATAGACGTTAGTTTTAGTTTAAAATAATTGACCTCGCTATATACCAGTGAATACCTTAAAATGTAGAGTCCTCTTTAAGGAGAGGAAAAAACACTTAAGACAATAATAGGACACTCAAAATTTTCGAAAATTTTCAAAAGAGATAGAAAAGGAAGATAAAAAGCAAAGTGGAAGCAGGAGGTAAATTAATAAATGCATCAACATGTTGTTTCAAGTACCTTTATGGGCATAGCTAGTGCATTATACACACAATTTTGTTTCGATTCAGAAAAAAAAACATATCAACGAAAGGCCTGAATTCATATTAGGAAAATGATGCAGCATATAAACATAGAGTCCTACCTATCGTGCTGGTTGCTGGAAATCATTTTTGAATATTGCATTAAACAAACTAGCGTAAATAGAAACAACCATTATTTTTTGGTTTCAAAAGACAAACCTGAGATAAGAGTGGAAGAATGGTTATTCATGCATGCCCACCAACCAGTAGAACATCAACCTCCTTTGGATCCACACCCATAACTTCAACATGTTCAACCAATTATAAATTATAAATTTAATACCTCATTGACATTACCAAAAATGTATTTTGAAATCAAAATACCAGAGATCTCCTATAAGTTTTGAAAAAGCCAACCACAAAACCCCCAAAACAAAAACAAAAATAAAAATTATAGCGAGAAACAACTACTAAGTGCCACAACACCGCAATCAAAATCTAATGTAATTAGTTGGTTCCAAATCCACTACAAAAAGTGTGCAAAGGAATGCTAAGCTTGCATGCCACAAAAGTATTCTCTAACAACATCTCTTTTAAAAAGTAACTCCCATGAAATGATTCGGGTTATAGACACCCGCTCTTTTAAAAACCTTTGCTGCAATTGGCATAGTGGAATACTCCATTCTGCAATTGCCCATCGCACAGGTTTCACAACAACTAATTTTAAGAACTAAAACAAATTGGTTAATCTAGATGATGAAGTAAACTATTATCCATTGTATCGTGGATTCCCAATATACCTACGAATGCTATGGATGGAAGAGGTGAACAACAATTCGAAACATGCGAGCTTTGGTCCTGTGATCCGTGGCGCTAAATGATTGTCTATTCAAATCTTTCTCCTCCACATAATTTATACGAGGGACCGAGGATATGTATTGATTAAAATTTATTATGTGATCTACTCACATACTTATCTTTCTATAAATAGAAGCAAGGCTCTTTTTATTCGATGGCCATTTCTGTGTCCAATAATTCTGAACAAATTCACTCCAGATAATTTGGTATCTGAACTGGACGATCATGGTGGGAGCCTTGCATTACATATTCATTTCCATACATTTCAATTAAAAATTCGGTAGGAATTGCTTAGCTTGGTTTAAGTCTGCCAGTGAAGTTCAAATGCTGAATGCAAACCATAGTTACCAAGTGCTAATTCGAATTCGGATTCGAATTCAATACGATACGATAAAAATTCCGAAGGAAAAATTTCAATAAAAATTTCAATTCGGAAAAAATTCGAGAGTATATATCTTAAGCATTTAAATATATACATATTATTTTTCTTATAATAATAATGTGTTGTCATTTTCTTCCCATTTATTTTGAAATTTAAATAATTTTTAATAATTTTAATCAATATAAACAATTTTAAAATTACCCTTTACCTACCAAAACTACAACAACACTTGTCTTAAATCCAAAATCTATCTCCGTTTTAAAATTCAAAATTCCCTGCTACTTTCAAATCCGATCTAAAATCTTTTTATAATTAATATTTATTTAAAAAAATAATATTTAAAACTCTCAAAAGTTTTCTTAATCAGTAAATTACCTTATTTTTGAAATATTACGTTCATTGATTAAGAATCTGCCCCTCCGACGAAAATGAGAAAGTCAAGGAATTACCTTTAACATTGCTTAACAGTATAATGTTTTCTTTTCTCAAAAGCAATGTGAATAATTTTAGTTTGAAAATTGAAAATTGTGAATAATTAGAGTGGTCAAATAGTGAATGGTTAGAGTATTTGTCAAATAATATAATTATGGACAATGAGATTTCCTTATTAATCCAATTGATGGAAGAGTAAATTTGAAAGTTTCTACACCATAACTTAAATAATAAAAATACTAACTTTTATTTATTTATATAATTAATTAACAATAAATTTTATATATAATTTTTTTTAATATATATCCAATATTAAAATTATTTAAACGTATATTTTAAATCTGATAAAAGCTTTCCCATTATGAAATATCCCAACAAAATCCATTTTCAATGTTAGAACTCTAAGTGAGGGTCAACGTTGGTATCTGAGGCAACTCTGTTCCCTGAATATAAAGTCAAATAATTGGCCAGAAATATTAAATAACCTTATTATAATTTTAATAGGATAAATACAACCAACCTGAAAAAAGAGAAAAAGGGGTATATAGGAAAAGAAAAACCAGACTATGATAAGCGGCCTTTTAATTAAAAAAGACATGAGAATCCATAAAATTCCATTTCAATTTGTGCGAAATTTATGCGAAATTCCATAAAATTCCATTTCAATTTGTGCGAATCCATAAAATTATACTCTAATCAGTGAATGTAATATTTAATGCACCGAATCGAACTCAAACTTTCGAATTAATTCGCAAATCGAATCGATCCAACGAATTTTCGAATTTTTTTCGGCAGTACGGCCGAATTTGGTTACTATGCATGGAGATATGACGTATTTCTGAGATTCAGAGGCTCAGATGTCAGGAAAGGCTTCGTAGATCATCTATACCGAGCTCTCGCAGCTAACGAAGATATGCATGTTTTCCACGATGCCCATGAAGTGAAAAAGGGTCAGAATATCGATCCAACTATAAAGCACGCCATCGAGTGCAGCCGGATTAGAATTCCTATTTTCTCCCCAGATTTTGCAACCTCCGTATGGTGTTTGAACGAAGTCTCGCTGATTGCGAGCCAGGTGCAGGGAACGGCCATCCCTCTATTTTATAAAGTGTCTCCTTCGCAGGTGCGTCACCCAGAGCGATATGGCAGCCCATTTGCGCAGGCATTCCAACATCATCGCAGTAGCGGAATTCACAAAGCAGAAGAAATTGAAATATGGAAAGCTGCTCTGGTCACGGTGTCTAACCTCGCAGGTTGGAGACTCGACGAAACATATGGGTGACCTCACTCTCGCCCTCATTCTTTTCATATCTGGTTGACTGATTGCTCTAAAGAGAAAAGAAAAGTTGTTTTTTGATCGCTGTTTAAAAAAATGGAATGGTGCTCTGTGATGGCACGGGTGGTAGACTGATTAAATTAGAGTTTGGCTTTCTCTATTTGTCTGATTTACCTATCCATGTTTTCCAATTCCGTGCAGATACGGAGCGGCATTGGTTAAGCGTGTAGTGGAAGACGTGGCTGAACATTGCAGAAGAAGGTGGTAGGAGCAGTATTAATTAGCTATATTCTCATCCAGATAGAAAATCAGTGAAATAATCATGGACCTACTGCATGGTGTTAAGATTTGCTATCTTACTAGTTCATACTGTTCACAATTTTAAATTATATCATAGAATCTTGGTTACTTTACTAGGTATCCTTGTACACTTTGAGTCTGGGTGAAATTTAGCAGATAAGCTTGTAGAGTTTGGTACGTTGCAGTGATTGTGTTTATTAAGTATATTCTCATCTAATAAGATAGAAAATCAGTAAAATAATCTCAATTTATTGCATAAGGTTAATATTTACTATTGCATATGGTTCAGAATTTAACTCCATAATTGACTTTAGCAGGTTCAGCATCGCGTTTAAAAGTTCTCAATGATTTTTTTTAATTACTTTAATCAATAGGATTTTACAAAAGATACATTTTATGATACATGGTTATTGTACTTTTTCCTAATAAGTTAAAAAAATTAAGAATGAGTTTTTATTATACAAAATTTTGGTAGGAATATAAGGTAAACAATATGATTGAGTTAAAGTGTGGATAGATGAGAACATAAAAGAGGTATTTAGTTCCCTATATATTAAAATGCATTCTTTTATCGATCATAGTCACAAATGGTAGTGATTGTGTTTATGTTTAGAAGTTATGTGTCGATGACCAACTAGTAAGGATTTTATTGTGCAGTATATGTTAATAATTAGAGGAAATTAGGAGTTAGTTTCAGTTATTAAAAGAGGCTATTATATATAGTTATTAAAAGAGGCTATTATATATAGTTATGTGTAAAAAATGATGAATTTAAAATTTATGTGGTTAAATGAAGACATAAAAGATTTAGTTTAATGTTTTAGAGTATATATTTATTTTTCTTAGTTTCATAGTTAATAGGATGATAATATGGAGTGATTTATATATTGTTGTAAATAAACATTTGTAATGAATATGGGACAACTAATGAATATGGGACAATTGATAAGAGAAGAGTATTTTATAGTGGTAGAGATATCTAACTATTATTTGGCACACATGCACTCATATAGCATGTTCCATAGAGGAGGAAGGGAAAGCCTGTCAAGAAACATACTCACTTTCTAATAAATTAACTATTTTAACTAAAAATATGATTACTCTTCTAACACATTCATTAACACACGCATTGTACTAATCAAATATACCCTTGAATTGGATCACCATCATAACTCTGCTGGCTCTTGGGATTTTCAATATTATATTTCAATGTAATATAGCCATATAGAGATATGGCTATATAGAGATATCTAACTATTATTTGGCACATGCACCCATATAACATGTTCCATGGAGGAGGAAGGGAAAGCCTATGAAGAAACATACTCACCTTCTAACAAATTAACTATTTTAACCAAAAATATGATTATTCTTCTAACACACTCATTAACACAGTCATTGTAGTAATCAAAGATACCCTTAAATTGGATCACTATCTTAACTCTACCCGCTCTTGGTATTTTCAATATTATGTTTCAATGCAATATAGTCATTATATTGTTCATCTTATTAAGTTTTTCTCTAAAACCTTATCCAATGTTCACTAGTAATATGTCTTCTTGCTCTAGTCTTATTAGTCTCTATGAAAATCCATTTGCTTATTGATCATTATTAGTTTTACTTATTGACCATTATTAGCTTAGCTTATTGACCACTTCAAGTTATAATGTTTAACATTGAAAAATAAATATTTATTTAATGTTGAAAAACATTTGATTGGACCATAATTTTGAAGGTCTTATCACAGCCTTTGTGCCATGTAGATAACCCCATGAGATTTTTTTCCATAATTTCTAAATGCAGTTGCAATATTTGTGCAATGCTTTTCATTGTTAAACTTCATGGGAAAACCACCTAGATTTAAAATCCATGAAAATATCTCATACTAACTTAAATAACCTATTCATTCACCATCAGTTACTACTCACCATAATTTAAACAAGTATTTGCATAAAAATAAATAGGAACAAGATAGAAACAAATATAAGAAGATGTTTTCTTCAATGCATTAGCATGTAGGAGTAAAAGTGTAAATGTGCAAACTTAGTAGTAGTTACTATAATTAGAAATGTATTTTTTTAAATTCATTCTCCAATAAATTTAAAGAAATTATTCTTTTTATAATGTTTCAATTATGTAGAATTTTAATTATGTTGTAGTTTTTGGAAGCATCCAATATATTGAGTGAATAAACTACCTTTTATCTATGATAAATATAATGATTAAATTATGTTTGTGAAAAACGATCATATTATTGATAAATAAGGAATGGAAAAAATAAAAAATTTGGTAAAGACAATGAAATAAAGAAGAGAAAGTGAATTACGAAATTTAGAAAAAAAAATGGTTGGTTTTGTTAAACTCATTGATATCCTTCTACAATACATGGATTTTTGGGCTTCTGATACTTTCCTTTTAATATGAACATTTTATAGTAATAAATATTTATTTGGTTTTTAGTCTTTTCTTGTTTCCGTTACATCACCTTCACTTTGTTTTTACTTGCAGTTAGGGAATGGCAAAAAAGTGCAACAATCATCACCTTCACTTTGTTTTTAGTTGCAGTTAAGGAATGACAAAGAAGTGCAAAAATCGTAAAACGGATTGCAAGAAGAATGAGAATGAAGAATAGTGTTGGAATTAGAGTAAAAATGCAACAGTTGTAAAAGGAAATGCAAGCAGAATGAGGATGAAGAAGAGTGTTGGAATTACACTATTATAGCTATACAAAAATTACATCTACACACAAAAACTAATGACTCATAGACATTTTAATTCATCTCTACTTTTCCTACAAAAATGCATTATCTATATCCAATGAGTCTATATTTTGCAATACCATTATGGAGTGGGACAAATATTATATGTTCTATGAATATAGAATAAAGTTATGTGAAATTGAGAAAAAAAATGTTTATATTTGCATTGAGTATTTTCATTTTATTTTATTTTTAAATTGTTAGGTCTCATCACGTATACTTTTTTCTTAATTTCTTTTTGGTTTATAAAGAATATATTTTTATGTATATAATTTTTTTTAAATATATTATTCATTGATATTTAATTATATATTTATGCCTTAACGCGTTAGTCTGGGAAGAAATCCCTCCCGTGACACTATGTACCTTGGTGACTCGTTGATGTTGTGTGTTAGACGATTAAAACGTTTTTGACCATTGGATCAAAGGGTAAGTGGAGAATGTTGCGCTGAAGATAGTTAAGGTAGTTTTGCAAGATAGTTAAGGTAGTTTTGCAGACAGCAACCATCAATCAATGCCAATAACTGAACTAGAAAGGTGTAGTTTTGCAGTCACTAACTTTTGATATGTGAGGAGCGGAGCAGGGGTTCATGTTTGGTCGCACAGACAATTAGAAGGCCATGGCAAGGGGTGGGGAAATGATGGCAGAGGAGACACAGGAAGGAGGGGGCTAAGAATCTGTGGTCTCAACACAAGTTACCTTGAGAAAAATGTTGTTTTTTTCGATGCCTTCAACAACACTTTGGGTTTTGTTTCGAAGCAGTGAAGAAAGAGCATTTTGTATTTGGGATCGTGGGACAAACCGTGTGCCTCACGACGATTTCGTCAATTCCGTAGCCATTTCTTCCGCTGGATTTCTCTCTACCGGCTCGGCTAACATCACAGTCAAAGTATGGGCTTCGATTCCGTGAAAGGCAAGGGAAAAGTATGTGCTCACACAAACTCTCAGTGTCAAACAATCTGCTGCAGTGAACGCCCTCGCCGTTAGCATAGATGGAGCGATTCTCTAATCAGGATTAGCTGATGAGGCTATTAATGTGTGGGAACGAGAAAATCCGATCTACATGAATTTGATGTTGCAACATTCTAGGCTTTTGAGAGGCCATAGGCTCCAAACACACTTCCCATCTCCAAAAGAGGGCTTCTATTTTGTTTACTCATTTGATATCTTGTGAAAGGTTTGTTGACTGAACTGCCTCATTTAAGTATGGACTTTGAAATCGGTCTGTCATTAGAGTTGTTGGGAACTGGTTTTTGATTTGCATTCAGAAAGAAGGAACTGGATTGGAATGAACTTATTTAGAGAGTTCAAAGTATTGTTGAAAGTGGAATAAAGTATTTTCCTAGAATTTACATAAAACGAGAAGCTGAGAGGCCCCAAGCAGGGTATACTTTATTTGATGACCAGATTCTGGTTATTGATGTATCTGCGTTAAACGATGATGATGAAGGAAATCTCAGATGCATGCAGAGAGTGGGGATTCTTCCAAGTAATTAACCATGGAATAGATTTTCATATTCTCAATACTGCTTTGGACGTTAGTAGAGAATTTTTTAAGCTGCCATTAGAAGAAAAGGATAAGCACACAAACGATCCTATCTTCATATGGAAGATGACTAGGAGTGCAGAATATCGTTGTTCTTGATTAGGGAGATTATTACTATCACCATCTTTTGCCTCTGGATATAAAAAATGAGAATAAATGGCCATCCGCACCAATGAACTATAAGTAAATAGTTATAAAGTTCAATCTACAATTAATTTTAACAAAACTATTTATTTAGTTGTTTTCTGGATGATAATTTGTAAGGTCAGCATGTAAACACTGATAAAAGATACATATGACTGAATACCGCAGAGTAGTAAATTTTTTCTTGAAGTTACTGTCGTTCATATCAACCTCGTTCTTCATCTGGATTATTTTGGAAGAAAGGAAGATATGGGCATGTGCATTCGAATAGATTATTATCCTGTGTGTCCAAAGCCAGATTTGACTTTAGATTTATCATCTCACTCCAATCCGGCAGGTGTAAATTTCTTGCTTCAAGACAATGATCTGGGTCTTCACGTGCTAAAAGGTAAACTCTGCCTTTATGTTAAAAGCATAGTTACTAAGTTCGACTGTACCGGCCAAAAAAAATTCGGAAATTCTCTGATTCGGTTCGGTATTCGGTACGGTCAGCGTTGCACGATTTTGGTCAAAGCTTTCTATCGACTTATGGCGACCGTCCACTGCGCTGCTCCCGCTGAGTTGACGAACAGTATGGCTGTAGAACAATATAATTGAACCTCGGCATGGTGTAGACCACAACTCCGCCACCAAATTTGCCCTTCGCTGATTTATATTGGCTGTGTTTGGCTTTCATTAATTCCGATTAAGGCTTAACCGTTCATGCTTCTTGACACGATGGGTGGGAAGCTCCGACTCTGTGTAACCATGGATAGGAACGCTGACAAATAGTGGCGGAATAAAATCATAGAGAAAGTAAATCCGAGTTTTTCACTTACCTTTTATAAAAATAACGCAATGGAATTGAAATTTTATAAAAATAATCAGAAAATTATACGAAGATTAATCAGAAAATTGGAAAAAAAACAAACCATCATTTT
>APFE031065265.1:125512-140075 GCA_000404065.3 Pinus taeda
AATTTAAGGCTCTGGTGGAAAATGATACAGAGAAAAAGATAAAGGTGTTGAGGATAGATAATGGTGGAGAGTTTTGCAGTAAGGAATTTGAAGAATTATGTAAGAAGTGTGGTATAGCACAACAGAAGACTGATCCATATACACCTCAACAAAATGGAGTTGTAGAAAGAATGAACAAGATGTTGATGGAAAGGGCAAGAAGCATGCTCAGTGGTGTTGGGTTAGGATAAGAATTCTGGGAAGAGGTGGTGGAGACAACATGTTACCTAGTCAATAGATCACCTTCATCAGCGTTGGAGGATATGACTCCATAGTAGGTATGGACTAGTAAGAAACCCTCTCTTTCACATCTAAGGATATTTGGATGTGATGCATATGTACATGTTCCAAAGGAGAAACGAACCAAGTTGGGTAGTAAATCTAAAAAGTGCATCTTTATTGGGTATAAGGATGTTTTAAAGGGTTATAAGCTTTGGAACCCAATCACGCGAAAGGTTTTGTACAACTGAGATGTGGTGTTCAGAAAGGTAAAATATGTTATTAAACATGAAGTCCAACCAAAGGAACCTGAGAAGATAGAGTTTGAGCTTAAGGAGGAAGAATCAGACTCTACAACAGAGGAGAAATCGGAAGATGAAGAGCCACAAACTCCAGGTGTGAGAAGATCAGTTTGAGAAAGAAGGCAGCCAGAAAGGCATAGTCCATCTGCTTTCTGTTCAAACTTTTCTTTATCTATTATTGACGATGATCCCAGAACTGTGAGGGAAGTAGTAGATTCAAAGGATGGAAAACTATGGAAAGAGGCCATGGTTGATGAAATGGCATCTTTGCACAAAAATGAGGCTTGGGATCTGGTGGAGTTGCCGGTTGGAAGGAAACCCATTGGTAGAAAATGGGTGTTCAAGAAGAAGAAAAATGCATAAGGAAAGTTGGAGAAATACAAAGCTTGGTTGGTAGCAAAAGGTTATTCCTAGGTGCTGGGAATTGATTTTGGTGATAATTTTTCTCCTGTTGCCAAGGTAACTTCTATTATATTACTTTTATCTGTTGCTGCTACTTTTGATTTTGAGGTAGAACAGATGGATGTAAATACAATATTTCTTCACAGGGACCTGGAAGAGGAAATATACATGAAGCAACCTGAAGGCTTTGCGGCGAAGGGTAAGAAAGAACTGGTATGCAAGTTAAAGAAGTCTTTGTATGGGTTAAAACAGTCACCGAGGATGTGGTATCAAAAATTCGATACATTTATACGGGGACTTGGCTTCACCAGAAGCAAAGAAGATGACTGTGTGTATTTTAAATTAATTGGTGACTATGTTATTTATCTGGTCTTGTATGTGGATGATATGTTGCTAGTTGGAAATGATAAAGAAATTATCCAGGGTTTGAAGACCCAATTGTCCTCCAAATTTGACATGAAAGATCTTGGTGCTAAAAACTATATTTTGGGCATGGAAATTAAAAGAGATCAGGCAAAGAGGAAGCTCTGGTTAAACCAAAGGAAGTATGTCGAGACAATACTACAAAGGTTTAATATGCAGGATAGTAAACCGATGAAGGTTCCTATTCCTATAGGTGTGAGGTTATCTGCTGAACAGTGTCCCAAGGCACAAGAAGAGGAAGAGGACATGTCTCGTGTTCCATATGCAAGAGTAGTCGGTAGCCTAATGTATGCAATGGTCTGTACTAGACCAGACATTACACATGCAGTGGGAGTATTGAGCAGGTTTATGTCAAAACCAGGGAAGGAGCACAAGACAGCAATGAAGCAGGTTTTCAGGTATTTGCATGGCACTAGTGATTATTGTTTGTGCTACCAAGGAAGATCAGGATTGGACATAATGTTAGATATTCATGGCTTTGTTGATGCAGACTGGGTTGGAGATCTGGTTTAGAGAAGATCTACAAGTGGGTATGTGTTTAACCTATTTGGAGGTGCAGTCAGTTGGATGAGTAAGAAACAATCTGTAGTGGCACTATCAACTACAAAGGAAGAATACATGGCAACCACTCATGCAAGCAAGGAAGCAGCTTGGTTGCAGAGATTGTGTTCAAGTATGGGTTTAGTGCAAGGAGCTATAAGGATAGACTGTGACAGCCAAAGTGCAATTTTCTTAGCAAAGAACCCCGCATATCATTCAAAGACAAAGCACATTGATGTTCAGTATCACTTGAACGTGCTTTGTGCTTTGCATGGAAGCCAAAACTTTCTTTTCATGATAAAAAACAAAAAACAATGAGTTTTTTGGCTTTATGTGTAAAGTCAATGATATTGGCGGGTGTAATGGGAAAATGACAGTTGGCGCCAATTGGGGAAAGGGACAGTTTGTCGCATAGCAGAGGCAGTAAAGCGGGATCCATCGCACCGCTTTTGGGGAAAATGGTTTTGGGGGAGGTTTCCCAATGCCATTCATCAGGCGCCACATAGCGACGGGGTGAACAGTGAAACCGCTCACATCGGGCAGGTAAAGGTCAACCTTCAGAGGCTGCCCGATATGAGCGTTAGTCATTGAATCTGAATGGGTCAGATCATATGGTGATCGAGGGTGTGATTTGATTGGGGAGTTAATAGAGGGGCCCGACGGGATATTAACTGCAAGTTAGGGTGGCTTAATGATGCCGGGGGTGATATGATTGGAGGAACGAGTTATTAATTAATCACAGTTTGATTAATTAACCCATTTTTGTTTGGCGGAGGGTTATGGCTCTTAATTAGTCACGGATCTACTAATTAATACATTTAACTAATTTAGTTAATAAGGTTTACATTTCAAACCATTGGGGTGGGATTATTAATATATGGGATTTTAATAAAACATACGGGAAAGGGGGTTTTGTTTAGGAATTAAATATAATAAAAATTATGAGTTAATATGAAGTGAAAGAGGGAAAGAAAATTTGCTAAGTATAATGTTTTGATATTTGTTTTTATTTTTATATGCATATCTATACATCATTACTTAGGCTAAATGCTTTTTTGTGGGTTTTTTGCGTGAAAAAAGGGGGTTTTGTAGGGCTAATTACTTTCCTTAGGTAAATGATGATTTCACCTTAGGAAAAGGGATTTTTAGGTGAAATGAATGTATTATGGAGGAAATGAATGTTGGTAAGAGGGTTTTTAGTACTTAGACCCTATAAGTTATTGGGTCGGGGGTCTGGTCCCTCCAGAAGTCAAAGAAATGCTCTAAGCCCCTTTAACTTAAAGTTTTAGGTACTTTTGAATTTACTTATGAGAAATTAGTGAAATTAAAGGTAAAATGAATGGGGAAATTAATCATTTGACTTTGTAAATGTTCCATTATCATCCATACTCTTATGAACTTGATGATGAAAGTAAATAATATGATTTTATCCAATCAATCACCATAATTCTGTAATCATCCAACTACTTACCCATCTACTCAGCCTACCATTTTTTCTACTCGCTAGCAAACCCTTATCAAAACATTTTCTTTTCTTTTACAATGGAAATCTATCTAAGTCTATCCTTATTACATCCAAGGGCACAAATTAAATTGTTGAGCTCCTTTTATTTTCTCTATCTATCTATTTATCTGCCAAGATTACACTATTTGGTCAGATTTTATTCTCTATCTCTAAACATGAAATTCAAAACATGGAATAACCAAGATTAAATTGTTTGATTACCATGGAATGTGCCATGAACACAAGTTGCACACAATCATTATTATGCAAAAAAATAAATAGCAATGACATTTGGACTTGGCACACTTTCATGGTCTTTTTCTTTTTTATTGGGGTCCATTTTTTCATCTTTTTTTGACCTTTTTCATTCTTTTTGTCCTTTAATCTTTCTTTTAGGACATACCCTCTTTACATCATTTTTTTTTTAATGGAAAACATTTGCAAAAAGAAAAGGTATGTACATATTACAGGTTTAAATCTCATCCATTCATAAGTTATGACTCCTATTGGTATAGGAACCTAATAGTGGCTCCACATGGGGATGGCATTTCTTGGTGAAATGTCAAGAACTAGTAGATCAATGGCCTTCTAAAATGTTGTGATTCTACTATGCAATTTTCCCTTTTACTTTGTTGCTTTATTGATACTTATGATAGTACACTTTTGAAGCTTAGGGCCTTCTCTTCGGGCTTCAACTCCAAATTTACCTTCCAAACCACACTAAACTTTTGTAAAGGATATAATATGCACAAGTGATTAGTGAAATTATTGACTAGGATCTATGTAGTGCTTTAGCATTCGACTATTAATTGGTCCTCCTACTTCTGCACCATCCAATTCTTTGATAAAATAAGCATTATTACCTCTAAAAGCATAAATAATGTAAGGACCTTTCCATAGGAAGTCAAACTTCCCATGTTTCCCTTTATCTTCCCTTCTTGAGTCCCATTTCAAGACTTTATCCCCTAGATAGAAATCTTCTACCTTAGTTCTCTTGTCAAATGCTTTCTTGATTTTTTCCTACACAACTTGGGACCTGATGTAGACTTGTTCTCTAGTTTGCTACAAATGAATAGTCTAGTTGATCCTTCTTTGAATATCATTGGGCTCAACTTGTGCTTCTTGGAGTAATTTCATCACTGGAGTTCCCAAAGAAGATGGGAAAACAACCTCCATTCCATAGACTAGTTGATAGGGACTGGTGCCAATAGATTTCTTTATGGTCAGTCTGTCTGCCCACAAAGCATTCACTAATTTCTTATTCCAGGTCTTCTTATTTTCTTCCAATAATTTTTTGATGATGTTTACTAACCTTTTATTGGAAGACTCTGCAAGTCCATTTCCTTGGGGATAGTAGGTCGTGGAATGACCAAGGGTTATGTGATATTTGTTGCAAAAATCAATCATCCTTTTTTATTTAAAGGCTATAGAATTTTCTGTGATGATTTTAGTGGAACAACTAAATCTCAGAATGTTGGCCTCAAGAAAACCTGTTATGGCAGTATCAGTGGCTTGTCTTGAGGGTATGGCTTCTATCCACTTTGTAAAATAATTTGTGGCAGTTAAGATCCATATATGTTGGGAAAAGGAGGGAGGATGAATTTCACCAATGAAGTCAAGACCCCATCGTTGAAATGGTGTTTCAGTAGATATAGGTTTCAAAGGTAATGGCAGTAGTTTTCTTTTCCCTTCAAAAATCTGACATTTGTGGCATGAGGTCACAAACTTCTTAACATCGGCAAATGGAGTGGGCCAGTAAAAACCAACCCTCAGGATCTTATCAGATGTTGTCTTCCAATAGAGATGTCCCCCACTATCACCTACATGAAACTCTTGCCAAATTTTATCAGAATCCTCCTTTAACAAACAATTTAGAAAGATGCCTTCATGATTTTTCCAAAATAAAGCATTATCAATTATGCAAAACTTCAAAGATTTCATCTTTAAGAACCTACTTTTAGTCCTGGATAACTTTGGAGGAGCTTGAAGGTTTTTTAGATCATATATTATATCAGCATACTATGATGAGTCTGTAAAGGCTTGGCTGATATGTGGAGTCGACATCTCCCCTTCATTATCTAGTTCTGCAATGAAGTTTATGTCTACGGCCTAATGGTTTGATTCAGCCATGAGTTTAGCCAAACCTTGGCCTTTGATCAATTTTGTAGGTTTTATTTCTAAATCATACTCTAAAATTGTAGCTATCCATTTCCCTCTCTTTCCATTAGGTCCATCCTGTGTTAGAATGTCCTTGACTATAGCATTGGGAACATATGCTACTATATGAGAATACAAAATATAAACTCTGAAATCTTTAATTGCTTTAACCAAAGAAAAAGCTTGTTTTTCCATTATGTTATACTTTAAAGGTGCATCTCTCAGGGCTTTACTAAAGAAGGCTATTAGTTGTTCAAAACCCTGATCATTTTTCTGCAAGAGGACTGCAGCAATGGTGTTCTGAAGCAAAATAAAATATGATGAATTCCCTATCAAACATTAGATTGATGAGGACTGGTGTTTGCGTTAAGGCTAACTTTATATCTTCAAATGACTTTTTAGCCCCTAGATTCCATTTAATAGTCGAATCTTTGTTTAACATGTCATTTAGTAATCTAATCAACTCAGCGAAATTACAGATAAATCTCCTCAAAAAGTTTATTTTACCTAAAAATGCTTGAAGTTCTTTGATATTCCTGGGATGTGGTATCTGCAAAATGGCTTCAATTCTTGTTGGGTCAATCTTGATACCATATTTAGAGATAATGTGGCCTAATAATTTCCCTTCTTCCAACCCAAATAGATATTTTTTAGGATTCAGAGAAATTCCATATTTCCTGCATTTAGTAAAGACCTACCTAAGATGATCCAGGTGTTGTAGATCTGATTTAGAAAATATCGTGAGATCATCAAGGTATATTACCAGGAAATCATGGATTTTCTTAGCAAAGGCTATATCCATTGCTCTTTGAAAGGCGTCTCCTGCATTTTTCAACCCAAATGGCATCTTCACATACATGAAAGTGCCCCATGGAGTAGTGAATGTAGTCTTTGCCTGATCATCTAGGTGGACTAGGATTTGGTTATAACCAGAGAACCCCTCCAGAAGTGAGATTCTGGAGGAACCTACTACCCTTTGTAGTATGTGATCCATTTTTGGAAGAGGATAGTTATCCTTAAGTGAAACTTTATTCAAATTCCTAAGGTCAACACACAACCTAATTTCGCCAGTTTTCTTTCTAGTGGGTACCAGATTGGAACCCAATCTGAGAACCTGATAGGTGCAATAATCCCAGCTTCATATATTCTTTTGATATCCTTTTCAATAAAAGGCAGTAGAACAGGGTTAATTCTTATAAGCTTTTGTCTAAAGTATTTTGATCTTATTTTAAGGTAATTGTGTGTTGTATTATGCTAGTATCATAGGATTTCAGGTCCTCATAACTCCAGGCAAAAACATCATGGAATTCTTTCAGCAGTTCCATATATTTCAGTTTTTCATTGGGAGGTAATGATTTTGAAAGTTTTATCAGTTTGGGATTTTCTTCAAATCCTGTATTGCATTCCTCAATGTCTAATTTCAACAGTTCCATTTTAGCATTTTTAGGAATGTCGTTTGAATCAAATAAGTCCTCCAAAGGAATTAATCCTTTGGGTAAAAACTTGTCTTTAAGGTTTATGACTTCAGTTTCTTCATCAATTTCTTCATCAATCTCCATTTGTTTTAGGTTCTGAATATCAGATTTTGTAAACTTTATGGGATGCAATCTATATATCTGATCATCTTCTAGTTTGTTAATTTCTGCTTTATCAGAACAATCAAAATCTACTGCTATGTCTGTGTCTATGTTACTATTCACGAATTCCTCATCTAAAGTTAGAAAATGGTTAATTTGCTTATCATTATCAAACACTTTCTAGTTCTTTAAGTTGTCAGGAATGGTAGGTATATGCCTAACCTCAGCAGTGTATTGATGGTTGGGCTGAAAGGGCAACTTACAAGTACTAACAAACATGGCTAAGCTATGAACTTTCATGTTGTGTTTTCTTGGAATGACAGCAAGTTTGGTTTCTAAAAGGGTATTTAGTATTTCTATCATCGTTCCTCTATAAAATCCTAGCCTAGGATCCTTAGTCATATAAACAAATTTAATTTGTTTGATTACCAATTTAGAATCTCCCATAATAGAGACTCTTATGGCTCCTAACCTTTTGACTAGCTTCAGACCTAATAGAAATGATTCATATTCAGCCATGTTGTTTGTACATTTAAAGTTCAATCTGTAGGCATGACCTTCTGCATGATCGTTTTCTAAGTTATAAATCCATACACCCGCTCCTACACCTAGTTTGT
The DNA here is from genome assembly GCA_000404065.3 of Pinus taeda. NCBI lineage: Eukaryota > Viridiplantae > Streptophyta > Pinopsida > Pinales > Pinaceae > Pinus > Pinus taeda. The sequence goes on from APFE031065265.1 coordinate 133,293, forward strand.
TGACTGACCCATCAAACTCCAGATACCATAGGATTTCATGCTCATAATTTTCATCTCGGGTAGTGGAATCCTTCTTGACTAAAGTATCTAGGTCATCTTTTTGATCTAAAATCTCATGAATTTGGACATTTTGATTTTCTTTTAATACTGAAATTTCTTTTGGTTCTGTTGTTATGTTGTTTGAAGTGTCTTCTTGATTAGTTTTAGCATTATAAAGTATTAAGAATGAATATCATAATGTACTGAATATATAGGAAAGTTCTGAGGTCTCTCTTGGGTACTCACTACATGCTTCATCAAAGTCTCTCTATACAGTTTCTTGGGATGTCCAAAGACTGATATGGTAGCATATGACATGTCCAGTTGTAGAGATCCCGAGAGTTTGGTACCCCAAGATCTAGACAACGACATGCCATACTTAGGGGGTATATTAGCAACAACTATGTCCATAAGTATGGTCTTGGCAGGGTATTGAACTAGGGAAACACACAAATATTTTATGACACGTAAGCATTTAACTTGGCTTGAATCAAAGGAGAACAGATCCTTATAAGGCCTAGTGATATCCAAGTTAAGCTTTTCCATTACAGACTTAGGCATAAGATTATGTGAGGCCCAAGAGTCTAGCATGGCATTGTGAAGGATTTTATCATGGATGTTAAAGCTGATATAGAAGGGTGATATCCCTCCTTCAACTGGCTTTCCATTAACATCTGGTCCCAAAATTAACTCAGGGCGGTCATCAAATAGATTCACAGAGTCTTCATTCTCACGGAAGTTTAAAGATTTACTAATTTGAGATCTGTAATTTTCATGTTTAACCAATTCTGTCAGAGGCACTAAGATTTTAAGCTTGGCCACCTCTACTCCCAAATTGAAAGGCAAAGGGGCTTTATCTGTTTGAAAATTTGAAATTTTAGAGCCAAGTTCTGAGTAGTCTTTTCTTATTTTTCATTATTTAGATTGTTTTCAATTGGATTTTCTAATATGATTTCTAGAGGTTGTTCCACTGTTCCCTTGAGGGAGACTGAAGTGGAAGGCTGCTCATTAGAAGGTTGGTTATCTGTTACATCTTCAATGGTGGGACTGGGGGGATTTTGATGTGGTCTAGAAAGGATTTGTAAGGTTTTTGTAACCTGAGGATTCCGATTTGTAGCTTTTACTTTCTTAGGCTGGTTAGGTACTGCTTTTTTATTCTGATCAGGAACATCAGGGTTCTTCTTGCTTCTTAAGTTGTATTGTTTATGTACCTCGAAAATAGCAGAATCATACCCTTGCTTATAGTCGAAGGATTCGCCTGTTTGAGTCTGCAATTGTTGAAGCATATATAGTTCTTGATCATCTTGAGTTAGAAAAACATTTTCTTCATCATCTAAGCCCATAAGGTTGATTTGTGTGTCTATCTCAAGGTCTTCTTAGTAGGAAGTCTCAGCATAATTTTCTTGGAAAGGTGGTATAATGTTTTGATCAGACCCATTTTTACCAATGTTCTGGTTTTGGTTTTTCCCAAAGTTTGCATTCCTTACTGGATTAGCCTGCTAGTTATCCTGGTAAGGTTTTATTTCAATGACTTCTATTCTATCCATCAACCTTTCCATTCCTTTAGTGAAAGCATCAATTTTCTGATCAAAGGGTGAAGATTCATCTCTCAAAGGTGTTCTCTCATTTCTAACCCTAGCTCTTTTGGATAGCAGATTAGCTTCTACACTAACTGCTACACTTTGCATATCTTCAAGTATAGGGGGATTCCTTTCTCTAAGTTGAAAAGCCATATATGTGCCAAATCCATCTGGAAACTTAATCAGGGCTAAGCCAAGTGGAGGCCTAAGGTCAAGTGGGATTGCATTATACATTTTTAAACCTATTGCAATAGTCCTGAACAGTTTCGTTTGGTCCCCTTTTAAGGTTTTCATATTCAGATAAAATTTGAAGGGGGTTCTTGTTCTTCCCCCACCTATTTAAGAATTGTTGGTAAATAACTTCTAAACTATCTATGCTCTAAGGGGGCAAAGCTCTAAACCATGTTCTTACTTCTCCAGCTAGACTTTGGACAAAGATTCTCATTTGGACATCTCCTATGTCAATTTCATGGAGTTCAAAATAATCTGTCATTTTCTTAGTGTGTTGTTGTGTTGTATAAGTTCCAGTGCCATCGAATGAGGTAATTTTACTCTAATAATTGGCTAGTAAGGCACCTTGAGGAGCAGGAATCACAAGCAGGGCATATCTGAGGACCATATCTCTAATTTGTACAGGAGTGAGACCAGGAGTTGGGTAATAGGAGGATTTGGGACAACAAGGGGAGTTGGAGTAATAGGGCTAATGGGTTTTTGAGGGGTAGTGATGGGCTGATGAGGGAGTGAAGGTATGAATGGAGATGAGTGCTGATCTTTAGAGGTTTGGAGAAACAATGGTGAGCTAAAAGATGTTGACGCTGACTCAAAAAGTTCAGGGAGTCTATCAGTGGTAAGGGATGACTGAGGGAAGTTTAGAAGGTATTGGTCAATTGACAAGTTGGCTCGTTGGACCTCAACTTCTCTGATAAATTCTGGATCAAGGACTGTGTCTACAAGTTCACTTTCAGACTTGATTCTAAACAGAGATGCATCAAAATACTCATTAAAAGGGATTTCTTCAATGAATAACCACTCAGTAGGGCATGAATTGGACCTAACAACAGGTCTAGGGCTTACTGAACTTTCCTGTCTTCTAATGATTCTCGGAATATGATTGGGATTTTCAAATACAGGGGGAGGATTTGGATCAGGGTTGGCCCTGGTATAGTGAGTTTTCTCTGAAGCCAGATTTCGAATTTTTTATGATTATTTTAATTTTTTTGTGAAATTTTGGAAATAACTTCTAATAACCCTTTAAGATGCTTAAAAACAAAATTTGAATTTCTCAAAGGTTTATTAAAACTAAGGGTTTTGAATTCCCTAGTATGGTCGCCACTATGTTATCACTCAGATTTTTTCCTTAGAATTTATCAAAGAAGGAATATTCTGACGTAACCACAAACCTAATTTTTTAGACTCAGGTTCTAGCCAACCTAAGTCCAGAGAGGGCCCTCTCTTTATAATTTAACTTTGTTTAAATAAGATTTTAGGCTAGTTCTTAATGTTTAGGATTGTTTGTTTTGATTGGGTGGTGGAATTAAGAAGACAAATGGGCAGAGCAAATGTTTAGGCCATTGTGCTATCGATTCAATCAAGAAAAGCTTAATTGGATTTGATCTATCATTGAGGTAAGGTTCCAAGGGGTAGCTAGCACAACGAGAGAAAATCTACAGGTTCAAAATGGGTGAAAGTCCTAACCAGGGCCAAGGGCAATGAAGAATCCTTAACTGGGATTGGTATGAAGAAAGGAAGGATGGCCAGTAGCAAAAGGTAATGAAGAATCCTCAACTATGGGCCAAATGGGGGGTAAACTACAGAAGTAAGGGGGAAATTAAGAATCCCCAGACCAACGCAGTTTAGTAGAAAACACGAATAAAGCAAACAGTTAAAACAGATAGCACTTAAGCTAATTTTGATGATATCATTCCTTGTTTGCTTTTAATATTGTATAAGAAACACATATGAATATTTCATAACATAAACATAGTATAGTATTTAAACATGAGAAAATGATACTTATTTGTTCCAATTGTGCACAAGAATCTAGTGAAATGTCCTCAGCGTTATTTCATTTAAAGTGAAACTAGTCCAGTCTTGAGTACAATAGCTCCTTGGCTCCAAAATAATATGTCTACAGAAATGTATTTTAATACACACTAATTACTTCAATTTGTGAATTATTTATACAAAAGTTGATACAAAATATCTCATAACTATATGAGAATCATTCTAGGAAACAGAAAATATCTTCAACACGAAGATAGAGACAGATGGAGAACTATTTGTTTGTTGTCCCTTTAATTGTGACTGTGCTGGCTATTGTTGCTCAGATTTGGCTCTTGCAGTTTGCCTTGTAGTTATGTGTTGGAATTACTTTCATTTTTGACCTACTGATACTCTTTACCTATTCTACGTTGATCATCTTTCACATGTTTTACTTAGAAGTTACCTTTTACCTTACAGATTTTACTATAGTAACTTATGGTAAATCGGTCAAACTGGTCCACCATTCACTATTAAGTAACTTCATTTTGATAATTTTCCTATAGATTTCATCGGCTTTTGTATACTTAGCAAAATTTGGTTTTCTTGTGAATAAGTGCTTGATTTCATGTTCTATATAGAACATATTCTCAAGGCCATCATAAAGCACCCTTCCAGTGGGAAAAGATTTCACCCCTAAAGTACTAGCTTAGCTTTTGGCCACCTTGTTTAACTTGTCAACATAATCTTCCTTGGTCATCAACTTATCATGGATTACTATAGGACTAGGGAGTCCTTTTTCTCTTAAGATGCCATATTTTAGCATAAAACTATCAATGTTTCTTTGAATGCTTTGACATCTTTTCTCCAGATTAAGCATTAAGTTCCTTTTGGTGAGAACTTTTTTTTATTTCTATGATTTTCATTGTTATGTCATCTATATCCAATTCATCTAGCTGATATCTATTTTTTATTGTTCAAAAAGGTTATCAACTAATTGGCTTCTTCTGGTTTATCTCCTAATTCTTCCACTGCCTTGTGGATTTCCTCTGTAGCCATCTTGACCAATCCTGTTTGCTCAAAAATAATCTGAATAGAAGGCCAAACATCATTGATGGAATCAATGATGTTGGCCCAAAGGATTTCTCTCATGTCTCCCAATGGTTCTTGAAGTGTTAAATCCTTCTTAATGGATTTTATCCTTTCTACCATCCTCAGGTTCCTCTGAGTTTCTTCTTTGTGTTGTACTTGTACAAGTTTACAATTGGTTTCTAAACTTGACACTTGTTCTCTGAGCTTCTTGAGCTCAGTGGCCTGGATACTATTTTCTTCCATGGCCTTGACCAATTTTGCAGTTTTCTCTGTGGGTGTCCCTGTGCTGGTTGATGTACTTGTGCCTGATGTAGTACCTATCATTGGCAATGTTGTTGTTGGTGGAATTGTTGGTGCCAAGGTAGCTGCCAAGGTGGAGGGTACTGTTGTAGAAAATGTAGGTATTATAGTCTGAGGAGTGATGGCCAAATCACTCTGCTTGGACTGTATCAAATTATCCAATTCCTTCTCGACTTCCTTCAATTGCTCATTTAACTTAGGGACTAGGTCCATAAGTTCTTCCTCCTTCTATGTCTCCAAAACTTCATCTATTTGAGGATGATGAAGAGGAGGAATCTTGAGTTGCTTCTTCAGTACAGCTATGTCATCGTTTTTCTTCTTTATCAGCTCCTATGCTACCTTAAAATCCTTGGGATCATGTCCCAGCTCTATGACCAAGTCCTCTAAGGACTTTATTCTGGTGTCCTTGGCTTGAGAAGAGGCCTTTTCTAATTGGAATTGGGTTGAGATTTTGTTCAGTGAATTCTAAAGTTGGTGAGCTATGATGGCCTTACTAGTCAGTGTGGAATAAACCATTTCTCTAGTTTTTTTATGCAACTCAATTTGGTCAATAGGATGTATATCCTTTGCCATGACCTCAAAATATGTCTTAAGATAATTTGCCATTGATTTTGGTTTTTGTAATTACTTCAATTTGTTAAGTATTTATACAAAATTTGATACAAAATATCTCATAACTATATGAGAATTATTCTAGGAAACAGAAAATGTCTTCAACACGAAGATAGAGACAGATGGAGAACTGTTTGTTTGTTGTCCCTTTAATTGTGATTGTGCTGGCTATTGTTGCTCGGATTTGGCTCTTGCAGTTTGCCTTGTAGTTATGTGCTGAAATTACTTTCATATTTGACCTACTGATACTCTTTACCTATTCTGCATTGATCATCTTTCACATGTTTTACTTGGCAGTTACCTTTTACCTTACAGATTTTACTATAGTAACTTATCGTAAATCAGTGAAACTGCTCCATCATTCACTATTAGGCAACTTCATTCTGATAATTTTCCTATAGATTTCATTAGCTTCTGTATACTTAGCAAAATTTGGTTTTCTTGTGAATAAGTGCTTGACTTCATGTTCTATATAGAACATATTCTCAAGGCCATCATAAAGCACCCTTCCAGTGGGAAAAGATTTCACCCCTAAAGTACTAGCTTGGCTTTTGGCCAGCTTGTTTAACTTGTCAACATAATCTTCCTTGGTCATCAATTTATCATGGATTACTATAGGACTGGGGAGTCCTTTTTCTCTTAAGATGCCATATTTTAGCATAAAACTATCAATGTTTGTTTGAATGCTTTGACATCTTTTCTCCAGATTAAGCATTAAGTTCCTTTTGGTGAGATATTTTTTGATTTCTATGATTGTTGTTGTTCTTTCATCTATATCCAATTCATCTAGCTGATATCTGTTTTTGTAGGTTTTAACCCCGTACAGAAATTACCTACATACGAATTCTAAATCACAGAAAAATAAAAAATGCAAGAGCATAACACATAAAAACACATATGCACAGAGATTTCCCCTGGATCCCAAAACTGGGACTACCAGCTTGATTTTTCATTATATTCCTTTCAATGTTACAATACATATTTATACATGTCGACGCATCCAATACCATGGACTGAAAAATAGTCACGTCCAATACCATGGACCAAAAAACCATCACATCTAATACCATGGACCGAAAACCATCGCATCCAAAAAACATGTGTGAAAATCATGCACAAAACCATAGGTGGGTCCGCCCAACCTAACATAGGGTCCAAAACCAAAATTTTCTGGGGCGCT
>APFE031065265.1:144855-225576 GCA_000404065.3 Pinus taeda
AAAACATGTGCGAAAATCATGCACAAAACCATAGATGGGTCCGCCCAACCTAACATAGGGTCCAAAACCAAAATTTTTTGGGGCGTTGCCCCGAACCCCATAAAGTGGGGTTACAGGTACCCCTCAAACCCCCTGTTAACTATGTGGAAAGAATATAACACAGCCCAACAGTTTTTTATTGTTAAAAAAGGTTATCAACTAATTGGCTTCTTCTGGTTTATCTCCTAATTCTTCCACTGCCTTGTGGATTGCCTCTGTAGCTATCTTGACCAATCCTGTTTGCTCAAAAATAATCTGAATAGAAGGCCAAACATCATTGATGGAATCAATGATGTTGGCCCAAAGGATTTCTCTCATGTCTCCCAATGGTTCTTGAAGTGTTAAATCATTCTCAAGGGATTTTATCCTTTCTACCATCCTCAGGTTCCTCTGAGTTTCTTCTTTGTGTTGTACTTGTACAAGTTTGCAATTGGTTTCTAAACTTGACACTTGTTCTCTGAGCTTCTTGAGCTCAGTGGCCTGGATACTAATTTCTTCCATGGCCTTGACCAATTTTGCAATTTTCTCTGTGGGTGTCTCTGTGCTGGTTGATGTACTTGTGCCTGATGTAGTACCTATCACTGGAAATGTTGTTGTTGGTGGAATTGTTGGTGCCAAGGTAGCTGCCAAGGTGGAGGGTACTGTTGTGGAAACTGTAGGTATTACATTCTAAGGAGTGATGGCCAACTCACTCTGCTTGGACTGTATCAAATTATCCAATACCTTCTCGACTTCCTTCAATTGGTCATTTAACGTAGCGACTAGGTCCATAAGTTCTTCCTCCTTTTATGTCTCCAAAACTTCAGCTATTTGAGGATGATAAAGAGGAGGAATCTTGAGTTGCTTCTTCAGTGCAACTATGTCATCATTTTTCTACTTTATCAGCTCCTATGTTGCCTTAAAATCCTTGGGATCATGTCCTAGCTCTATGACCAAGTCCTCTAAGGACTTTATTCTGGTGTCCTTGGCCTGAGAAGAGGCCTTTTCTAATTGGAATTGGGTTGAGATGTTGTTCAATGAATTCTGAAGTTGGTGAGCTGCGATGGCCTTACTAGTCTGTGTGGAATAAACCATTTCTCTAGTTTGTTTATGCCACTCAACTTGGTCAATAGGATGTATATCCTTTGCCATGACCTCAAAATCTATCTTAAGGTAATTTGCCATTGATTTTGGTTGTTGTAATTACTTCAATTTGTGAAGTATTTATACAAAATTTGATACAAAATATCTCATAACTATATGAGAATTATTCTAGGAAACAGAAAATATCTTCAACACAAAGATAGAGACAGATGGAGAACTATTTGTTTGTTGTCCCTTTAATTGTGACTGTGCTGGTTGTTGTTGCTCAGATTTGGCTCTTGCAGTTTGTCTTGTAGTTATGTGCTGGAATTACTTTCATCTTTGACCTACTGATACTCTTTACCTATTCTGTGTTGATCATCTTTCACATGTTTTACTTGGCAGTTACCTTTTACCTTACAGATTTTACTATAGTAACTTATGGTAATTCAGACAAATTGCTCCACCATTCACTATTAGGTAACTTCATTCTGATAATTTTCATATAGATTTCATTTGCTTCTGTATACTTAGCAAAATTTGGTTTTCCTGTGAATAAGTGCTTGACTTCATGTTCTATATAGAAGATTCTCAAGGCCATCATAAAGCACCCTTCCAATGGGAGAGATTTCACCCCTAAAGTACTAGCTTGGCTTTTGGCCAGCTTGTTTAACTTGTCAACATAATCTTCCTTGGTCATCAACTTATCATGGATTACTATAGGACTAGGGAGTCCTTTTTCTCTTAAGATGCCATATTTTAGCATAAAACTATCAATGTTTCTTTGAATGCTTTGACATCTTTTCTCCAGATTAAGCATTAAGTTCCTTTTGGTGAGATATTTTTTGATTTCTATGATTGTTGTTGTTCTTTCATCTATATCCAATTCATCTAGCTGATATCTATTTTTTATTGTTCAAAAAGGTTATCAACTAATTGGCTTCTTCTGGTTTATCTCCTAATTCTTCCACTGCCTTGTGGATTGCCTCTGTAGCCATCTTGACCAATCCTGTTTGCTCAAAAATAATCTGAATAGAAGGCCAGACATCATTGATGGAATCAATGATGTTGGCCCAAAGGATTTCTCTCGTGTCTCCCAATGGTTCTTGAAGTGTTAAATCCTTCTCAAGGGATTTTATCCTTTCTACCATCCTCAGGTTCCTCTGAGTTTCTTCTTTGTGTTGTACTTGTACAAGTTGACAATTGGTTTCTAAACTTGACACTTGTTCTCTGAGCTTCTTGAGCTCAATGGCCTGGATACTAATTTCTTCCATGGCCTTAACCAATTTTGCAGTTTTCTCTTTGGGTGTCCCTGTGCTGGTTGATGTACTTGTGCCTGATGTAGTACCTGTCACTGGCAATGTTGTTGTTGGTGGAATTGTTGGTGCCAAGGTAGCTGCCAAGGTGGAGGCTATGGTTGTGGAAACTGTAGGTATTACAGTCTAAGGAGATGGCCAACTCACTCTTCTTGGACTATATCAAATTATCCAATTCCTTCTCGACTTCCTTCAATTGGTCATTTAGCTTAGGGACTAGGTCCATAAGTTCTTCCTCCTTCTATGTCTCCAAAACTTCAACTATTTGACGATGATGAAGAGGAATCTTGAGTTGCTTCTTAAGTGCAGCTATGTCATCTTTTTTCTTCTTTATCAGCTCCTATGCGGCCTTAAAATCCTTGTGATCATGTCCCAGCTCTATGACTAAGTCCTCTAAGAACTTTATTCTGGTGTCCTTGGCCTGAGAAGAGGCCTTTTCTAATTGGAATTGGGTTGAGATGTTGTTCAGTGAATTCTGAAGTTGGTGCTTTGTGATGGCCTTACTAGTCAGTGTGGAATAAACCATTTCTCTAGTTTGTTTATGCAACTCAATTTGGTCAATATGATGTATATCCTTTTCCATGACCTCAAAATTTGTCTTAAGATAATTTGCCATTGATTTTGGTTGTTGTAATTACTTCAATTTGTGAAGTATTTATACAAAATATCTCATAACTATATGAGAATTATTCTAGGAAACAGAAAATATCTTCAACACGAAGACAGAGACAGATGGAGAACTGTTTGTTTTTTGTCCCTTTAATTTTGATTGTGCTAGTTGTTGTTGCTCAGATTTGGCTCTTGCAGTTTTCCTTGTAGATATGTGCTAGAATTACTTTCATCTTTGACCTACTGATACTCTTTACCTATTCTGAGTTGATCATCTTTCACATGTTTTACTTGGTAGTTACCTTTTACCTTACAGATTTTACTATAGAACTTATGGTAAATCAGTCAAACTGGTCCACCATTCACTATTTGGTAACTTCATTCTGATAATTTTCCTATAGATTTCATCGGCTTCTGTATACTTAGAAAAATTTGGTTTTCTTGTGAATAAGTGCTTGATTTCGTGTTCTATATAGAACAGATTCTCAAGGCCATCATAAAGCACCCTTCCAGTGGGAAAATATTTCACCCCTAAAGTACTAGCTTGGCTTTTGGCCAGCTTGTTTAACTTGTCAACATAATCTTCCTTGGTCATCAACTTATCATGGATTACTATAGGACTGTGGGGTCCTTTTTCTCTTAAGATGCCATATTTTAGCATAAAACTATTAATGTTTGTTTGAATGCTTTGACATCTTTTCTCCAGATTAAGCATTAAGTTCCTTTTAGTGAGAACTTTTTTTATTTCTATGATTGTTGTTGTTCTGTCATCTATATCCAATTCATCTAGCTGATATCTGTTTTTTATTGTTCAAAAAGGTTATCAACTAATTGGCTTCTTCTGGTTTATCTCCTAATTCTTCCACTGCCTTGTGGATTGCCTCTGTAGCTATCTTGACCAATCCTGTTTGCTAAAAAATAATCTGAATAGAAGGCCAAACATCATTGATGGAATCAATGATGTTTTCCCAAAGGATTTCTCTCATGTCTCCCAATGGTTCTTGAAGTGTTAAATCCTTCTCAAGGGATTTTATCCTTTCTACCATCCTCAGGTTCCTCTGAGTTTCTTCTTTGTGTTGTACTTGTACAAGTTTACAATTGGTTTCTAAACTTAACACTTGTTCTCTGAGCTTCTTGAGCTCAGTGGCCTGGATACTAATTTCTTCCATGGCCTTGACCAATTTTCCAGTTTTCTATGTGGGTGTCCCTGTGCTAGTTGATGTACTTGTGCCTGATGTAGTACCTGTCACTAGCAATGTTGTTGTTGGTGGAATTGTTGGTGCCAAGGTAGCTGCCAAGGTGGAGGCTACTTTTGTGGAAACTGTAGGTATTACAGTCTGAGGAGTGATGGCCAACTCACTCTGCTTGGACTGTATCAAATTATCCAATTTCTTCTCGACTTCCTTCAATTGGTCATTTAACTTAGGGACTAGGTCCATAAGTTCTTCCTCCTTCTATGTCTCCAAAACTTTAGCTATTTGAGGATGATGAAGAGGAGGAATCTTGAGTTTCTTCTTCAGTGTAGCTATGTCATCGTTTTTCTTCTTTATCAGCTCCTATGTTGCCTTAAAATCCTTGGGATCACGTCCCAGCTCTATGACCAAGTCCTCTAAGGACTTTATTCTGGTGTCCTTGGCCTGAGAAGAGGCCTTTTCTAATTGGAATTGGGTTGAGATGTTGTTGAGTGAATTCTGAAGTTGGTGAGGTGCGATGACCTTACTAGTCAGTGTGGAATAAACCATTTCTCTAGTTTGTTTATGCAAATCAATTTGGTCAATAGGATGTATATCCTTTGCCATGACCTCAAAATTTGTCTTAAGATAATTTGCCATTGATTTTGGTTGTTGTATGGTTGGCTTGAGAAAGCTCATCCGCATTTTTCCTTCTTTTATATCAAAGGCTGACATTAGCCTTGTTTGGTTTGTTAGAGCCATCCTTAATAATGTGCATAGCTTTGCACTTTCAACCTTTCATTCATTGCCTTAATTTCCTTGTATTTTTCTTTGATATCATGGCTCTGTCCTCTGGGAGCCCTGAAGGAGGATACTTCCACACTCTGTTGTCTTTCTAACATTTGAGTTTGAGAGGTGGAAGGTTCTTGTGTCCCTCCTGAAGGAGTGTTGTGCCTGCTTTCTGTCCTCTCTGCTCTTGAAATCCTTGTTGTCCCTTCAGTGTATTCTTGCTCTGCATATGAATTTAACCTCTACCTCTTAGTATAGGTTTGGGCAACATGCCTGCTAGAAGGAGTGGCCTCATCTCTGTCTCTCTTAAGGTTCCTCTCCTCATTTAGAGGAGTCTACAAAATAGGAGAATTGCTCATGATTTTTTCAGGTTGAGCGAGCTCCTCTGAAATTTTAGAATGTTCAGATTCTTTTGGCTGTTCTGAAAGCTCTGGTTGCTTTGATGGCTCTACTTGTTCTGAAGATTCTGGTTGTCCTGATGGTCCTACCTCTGCTGATGGACCTACTTCTTCTATCTACCCATTGTGACCTTATGCTTGTCTCTGAGACTGAGACACTCCTAGAACCTATACAAAGGAATCCTCATCAAGTCTTTTGTCTAAGTCCATTAATACATTATCAATAGCAACCTTTGTACTATCACGATCTATCAAAGTGCCTTCCACCCATTTAGATTGATTAGCGTATTGTTAAATTTCAAGGATCCTGCGATGGATGTAAGGAGATAGTTTATTCTTTTGTCTCCTATTACAAATGAAGTTGTAGGGATCAAATGTCCACATGAAACTCTTTTTCAATTTCAATCTTTGGAGGATTTGATCTGCCTCCTTTCCTACTTCTCTATTGTTACAAATGAATGGACCTAGCTGATCCTTTATCCTGAGTTGGGCTTTCTTCTTGGCTCTTACAAAGTGCACCTCATCTGAATTGATCATTTATCTGTAGTACTCCAGAGCAAATAATCTCATGGGGAGGTAATTTGGAAATTTGTAAGGTGGCAGTTCACATCCATAAATTCTGATTTCAGTATAGTTTTGGTACAAGTACCAATCCCCTACTTTATATTGCTTTGACAACTATAAGACCCTCATGATGTCTACATTGATTCTGGGTGGAGAGATTCCTGGCAACATGGTTGCTACTGGATATACAAAGAGGTCTATGAAGTCATTATAAGAGTATTGAGCACCAAACTGATGAATCAAAGAAGTCCAAAAGATCACTGGTCTGGGGTTTCCTTTAGTATCCAGCTTTTGGAGGGAAATTGGAAATCTATCAGCTGGTAATATAGGAATAAGTAATACAAAACTGAGGAATACTTAAAGACTCTTTCATTTTCCAACCTCATGAATTGATCATGCATTCTGTCAGCATTAAACTTTGCATAGTCAAATATGATGTTTTGTGGTTGGCCAGGAGAGTAGATTGACATGATGGATATTATGATCTCATCAACAAATTCACTAGTGGTGCGGCCTAATATACTAGAAATCATATCTATAATATCTCGACCAAGGCTGGAGAATATGGTCCATAGATAAGGAGGAGGGTCCTTTGGGATATACTTTTCTTCTCTGATAATAGTCTGGAATAACTAGGCTAGTCTGTATGAAGTAAGTGTAGGGTATTTGTTCAGCATATATCCAACGGAAAGAAGGGTTGGGTTTTGACTTGGCTGCAATTGGAGCATCTGGTTAATGGATTCAGCAGTGATAGTAAATAGAACAGACTAGTCAGGAGTTCTTACTGCCTTTTGGATAGGATCATAGTTCATGTGGCAGTAATGTACAATCTCTAGGAACACATGCACTCTGGGGAACTGGTACTTAGGAAAACCTGATTCCCAAAGTCCAATGGATTCGGCTTGGTTCAAGTACTGGTCTCTATATTTGCAAAAGAGTTTTAAAGGGGATTTTGAGATAGATGTATCCTTAATCTAGAAATCCTTATCTGCAAGGGGAAGGTGGTCTAAATCCCAATGAGTTGTAATGGGCATGACATTCAGTGCAATTGGGGCTTCCATCCTTGGTTCATGTGGATTCAAGGATGAGGCAAAGGGTTTTGGGGAAATTGGGAACAATTGGTCTATTTCAGAGCATTTCAGGACCACCAGGTGGCTTAATTAACCAAATTACTTAATATTTAAAGAAATTTAGCTTAGGTTCAGCAAGAAATCAGGGTTTCTCGGTCAGAATGGGGTAAATACCTGGTGTCGGTTGTTTGAATGGAGTAATGGTGTTGGTGCAATGTTTGCAGGAAGCATATGGGTCTGCAAGGTGGTCTGGAGTTCAGCGACTGCAAAAAGTTGACGGTTTATAGCAGGTTTGCAGTTGAATGTGCTTTGTGCTTTGCATGGAAGCCGGAATGTCCTTTTCACGATAAAAAACAAAAAACAATGAGTTTTTTGGCTTTATGTGTAAATTCAATGATATTGGCAAATGTAATGGGAAAATGACAATTGGTGCCAATTGGGGAAAGTGACAGTTTGTTGCGTAGCGGAGGCAGTATGTGGAGGCGGTAAAGCAGAATCCATTGCACTGCTTTTGGGGGAAAATGGTTTTGGGGGGAGGCCACCTAATGCCATTCATTGGGCGCCACGTAATGGCGGAGTGAATAGTGAAACTGCTCACATCGGGCAGGTAAAGGTCAACTTTCGGAGGCTACCCGATATGAGTGTCAGCCATTGGATCTCAATGGGTCAGATCGTATGGTGATTGGGGGTGTGATTTGATCGGGGAGTTAAAGGAGGGCCCGACAAGATATTAACTGCAGGTTAGGGTGGCTTAATGATGTCGGGGGCGATATGATTGGAGGAACGGGTTATTAATTAATCACAGTTTGATTGATTAACCCCTTTTGTTTGGCGGAGGGTTATGGCTCTTAATTAGTTGCGGATCGACTAATTAATCCATTTAACTAATTTAGTTAATAAGGTTTATATTTCAAACCATGGGGCGGGATTATTAATATATGGGATTTTAATAAAACATACAGGAAAGGGGGTTTTCTTTGGGAAATAAATATAATAAAAATTAGGAGTTAATATGAAGTGAAAGCGGGAAAGAAAATGCGCTAAATATAATGTTTTGATATTTATTTTTATATCCATATCTATACATCATTACTTAGGCTAAATGCTTTTTTGTGGGTTTTTTGTGGGAAAAAAGGGGTTTTTAAGGGTTAATTACTTTCCTTAGGTAAATAATGATTTCACCTTAGGAAAAGGGATTTTTAGGTGAAATGAATGTATTATGGAGGAAATGAATGTTGGTAAGAGGGTTTTTATTACTTCTACCCTATAAGTTATTGGGCCGAGGGTCCAGTCCCTCCAGAAGTCATTGAAATGCTATGAGCCCCTTTAACTTAAGGTTTTAGATACTTTTGACTTTACTTATGGGAAATTAGTGAAATTAAAGGTAAAATGAATGGGGAAATTAATCATTTGACTTCGTAAATGTTCCACTATCATCCATACTCTTATCAACTTGATGATGAACGTAAATAATATGATTTTATCCAATCAATCACCATAATTCTGCAACCATCCAACTACTTACCCATTTACTCATCCTACCATTTGTTCTACTCTTTATTAGGGTGCACTTAAGCTAGCAAACCCTTATCAAAAAATTTTCTTTTCTTTTATAATGGAAATATATCTAAGTCTATTCTTATTACATCCAAGGGCTCAGTTTAAACTGTTTAGCTCCTTTTATTTTCTCTACCTATCTACTTATCTGCCAAGATTACACTGTTTTGTCAGATTTTATTCTCTATCTCTAAACATGAAATTCAAAACATGGAATAACCAAGATTAAACTGTTTGATTACCATGGATTGTGGCATGAACACAAGTTGCACACAATCATTATTATGCAGAAAAATAAATAGCAGTGGCATTTGGACTACACACTTTCATGGTATTTTTCTTTTTTATTGGGGTTCATTTTTTCATCATTTTCTTTTTCCTTTTTCATTCTTTTTGTCCTTTGATCTTTCTTTTAGGACATACCCTCTTTACATTTTTTATTTTTTACTTTTTGATTTTTTCTTAATATGGAAAACATTTAAAAAAATCAAAGGTATGTACATATTACAGGTTTAAATCTCATCCATTCATAAGTTATGACTCCTATTGGTATAGGAACCTAACAGGCCCTTTTCGTACGTTTGTGTCTCTCAAGCCCGAAAAGGTAGAAAATGATACTCGAGAGAACTGCTTGACCATTTCAGCCAAGGAGTACTTTTCGTAAATAGTGTCTCCAGTCTGAAAAAGTAAAAAACTTACTGGATACACAATGTTTCGTAACCATTAACGAGCTCGAAACGACAAGGGCTCAGCAATCTTTTCATGTTTCAAGAGTTCGAAAAGAGCTTAAAGTTTACTCAGGAAGGACTTTTCAGTATTTATTGAGTATATAATTCATGGATCGATCATCGCCAATATTCGAAACACTTGTCGTTGCACAAGAAAACTCAAACATAAGATCTGTCTCATAAAAACACGTGAATATAGATCAAAACCCTCATTCAAAACCCTAATGAAAACCTTAAGTTTTTAAAAAAATGTTATAAATGGAACACTTATGGTAAAAAATGGATTTACTTGTGTTTTTACTATGGTAAAAAAACTTCTACCATTGCATACCTCACGAATTTTGGCAACTGATTCCAGGAGTCTCAGGGATCCATTGGTCCTCACGCTACTTCTAGGTAAATGCCATAGCCTTACCTTTTTTTTTATGCCAAAATAAAAATCAATTTCATGTTTTGAACCGTAATCTAGAGAGATTTTTTTGGATTAAAAATTTGCCTCGGTCGTCACAAGTTTCCCTCTTGGGATTGCAACAACCGAGAAATTTACACTGTGCAAAAACAGGATCATCATAAGAGAATTATGTACACCTGCGACAACCCGAAATTTTTGATGCTGTGAAAATCAGCTCGTTGCAACTATTTTAAGAACATTTGCGACGAGCGCCAGAACCAAAAAAAAGTCATTTATAATCATTTTCAACGGATGAAAAATGATGGATGACTTTTGACAAAGGTATGTTTGTGCATGTAGGGACAAAAAATGGCTTTCACATGGCAAAAATGTGCTCATGACAACGATGATGTGATGGGAGTGGTAGATCCTCAGTGTCTGAACATCCTGCGAACTGTGGGTTATTAAAATTCTTCCTGACACCACTTCTGAGAGCACAATTGGATCTCTTAGAATATTTTATCCAAGCATGGAATCCGACGAAAGGCAAATCCATAATCCGTAGGCAAGAAATTGAGTTTGATGCCATGGATATCTACTTTTTGACTAGGCTGTCTCAGAGAAGGGAGGGGCCCCGCATGGTGGGAACTTGGATTATTAGAGACTCTTTGGACACACTTATGGCAAGAGTGTGCCCCCCAGGAGCATGGAAATCATCAACAAGTGGAAAGTTACAGATTGCCACTATTAAATGATTTGCCACTATGGATATTGTTGTTTATCATTACCAAAGCAGTTGGCTCCCAAGCCCAGCATGAGGCAACCAAGACTCAACTACGGTTAGCCCAAGACGGTTTGACTCCTCTCAATATGAAGAGACAACTGACCAAGTTCCATTGGGGCGAGACGAAATAGTTCGGCTATGGTTCAATCTTAATACCACTCATGCTTGAACGAGTACCAATCCTCCAGAGACAGGACATAACAGTGGGATGGCCAGAACCACGAGAGACACAGATTACTCGATGGGCTCTCGTGATGCCGCGAGGAGGCAATGGCCAGCCTGTATCATGGGGTCCAGAATTTGTTGAGTGGATTAACCATCAACAAGTTATATTTGAGGATTGGCCATATGCTAGGATGGACTTCAGGGGGGATCCGGACATGTTGCTTCCTCCTGGCGAACAGTGGGACGAGAGAGGTAAGATACTCAATTTGACCGACAAATCTTTTGTAATTTTTTGGGTTTTTAAAATATATATGTCCTAATTATTATGTTCAATCTTTTGCAAATGTTGGACCTGAGAGACCCATAGATCTATCTTCTATCGCTTGAAGGGTTGGCAGAGTGTTTGAATTACCGCTCCGGGTGGAGAGGCTGAGGACGAGATAGCCCGTAACTTAGAGGGCTTAATTGAGGGAATCCCAGACTATGCAGGATTCGAGGAGATTCCCAGGAAGTATCAGCGACATACTGCGGGGGTGTCAAACAGGATACACTGGCTGCTTAGATGTGTGGTCTGGGCAGTAGTCTGCTACAAAGAGCATAATGCATAGTAGACTTCTAGGTTTCTTTTTCTGCAGATTTTGAGAGACATGTGTCTCGCGATGTAACTGAACACACATATATTTTTTGTACATCTATATTTATTTTTTTGGCGTCATGGTGCACAAGACATGATATATACCTATCTATGTTTTACTATATCTACTTATTGTGTCTGAATGCTTGCTTATGATTTTTATAAATTGCACAAATGTCTATCTCATACATGGTTTGCTAATGCATCAGTTAATATATTTAGCCTTCTAGGAATGTGTCGATATGTGATATAATCAAAATTCCTTTCCAGTAAGTGAACACGTAAATAAAACCTTAAAATTTGAGGATTTCTGGCATAATAACGCCCATTAAGTTGGAGAACAACAAGCTGGGAGTCTGGATTCACAATCATTGTGTGAATATTGAGGGTAATAGCCTCAACCAGTAATTCGATGACGGTGCTATATTTAGTGACATTGTTTGTAGTACACCCTAGACAAACACCTTCAAGATCCACTAACTCGCCGTGAGGATCGTAGATCACCCATGCCGCAGAGGAAAGATTCTGGGTACTGCGACAGGCACCATCAACGAAATCAATATAAGGGGCAACAGACATCTGCATAAGAATTAAAAAGGACACAATAAGCAGCAAATGCTTACACACCAAGCCAAACATGTACAAAATGAAAAAAAACACTTATGTACACAGCAATGCATGAAAGACTCACGCATAGTATTTTTTAAGATCAAGCCCATTCCGGGGCTTATCCAAAGGGTTTATTTCATAGTCAATTAGCTCATAGTCCCCTTTTTGCAAAACACGTTTCACGATATAGGGCCCATGCCACATGGGTTCAAATTTTCCTACCCCAGCTTATCATTTGCTTGATCGTATAGCAGGACTAAATATCCCTCAACGAAAGAATGAGGGTTAACAGTCTGAACAAAGTGAGTTTTCACTCTCTTCTTTTGTGCTTTAATAACTAAAGCAGCAAGTCGACGGGTCTCGTCTAGCCGCTCTAGATAAAGAAGGTGTTCTTCCATCGGAGTAGCATTCGGGAGCAATTCAACAGCTAATTTGAGAGAAGGGATTTTGCATTTAATCAGGAGGATAGATTCTAGACCATAAACTAGTTGAAATGGTGTGAATCCGGTTGCATCCTTTATTGAGGTATAGTAGGCCCATAAGGCAGAAAACAACATCAAATGCTAGTTGGACTTGTGCATTCCAATGGTGTGCTGAAGCATGGTAACCAATACTTTGTTTATGGCTTCGACTTGGCCATTTGCCTGAGGGTAATAAGGCGTCAAACTATCGTGATGCAAGCCTAACTGGGTTGTCAACTCAATCGTCATATAACCACGGAAATGGGAAACATGATCAGTGACTATAGCCTGAGGGATGTCGAACCAGGTAATCACATAATTGAATAGGAATTGTACAGTTGTCTTATCATCGTTAGACAATGTAGGCATTGCTTCGGCCCATTTCGTAAAATAATCAACGGAAACAATGATATACCCATGCCCCCTAGCCGAGTGAGTGTTACAAGTCATAAAACCAATGCCCCCTTTAGCAAAAGGACCAATGGTAATGACAGGCTGCAAAAGGGAAGGTGGCGCACGCATCTTCCACTGGTAAATTTGACATGCGTGATAGGAACGAATAGCGAGAATGAAATCCTTGAAAATAGAGGGCCAAAAGTAACCAGCATGAAGGATTTTTTGGATAGTAGCATAACCAGATAGATGACTGCCACACACGCCAGAGTAGCAGTCATTTAAGACTCGTTCAGCTTCCTCGAAAATCAAACAACGACAGAGAACTGAATCAATGCCAAGACAGTATAAAGTGTCTCCAAAAATACGATAAGGTTGAGAATGGTGACGAATACGTCGTTGAGCATCCTTAGACAAATCGGGATGGAAAGAAGACGTCTGGAGGTGGACAATAATGTCACCATATCAGGGATCGAGGGTGTTGATCAAGAAAAGTGTGTCGTCTGGAATTCGCTCCTCTATCCGAGAGGGAGCGGAAGTGGACGATAATGAGCAAATCAACTCAACAAAGACCAGTGACTTTTTAGACTTGGCAGTAGTAAACTCCAAATCGAACTCTTGAAGGATAAAAATCCATTTTGAGTACTTCCCCCCAGCAATTGACGTGACAAAATGTATGTCATCGGGTTGTAATCTAAAATCATGGTCGTCGTACGCAACAAAATATAATGACAAAAGCATTGGAGAGCTTGAATAGATGCCAAGGCAAGCTTCTCGACATAAGCATAACGAGTCTCGGTGTCAAGAAGGTTACAGCTGAGATAATAGATAACGTGCTCAGAACCATCGTTGTCGTCTTGAACCAAAACCATACAAATATTACTATCAGCGGCAACTAGATAAAGCGAATAATTTCGATGATAGTAAGGTGGATGCAATAAAGGAGCAAAAATAAGAAGTGCCTTGAGTTGCTCAATTGACCTTTGGGCGATGTCATCCCAAATAAATGGAGTGTCACACTTAAGGAGACGTCTGTAACCTTTAGAAATCTTGGAGTAGTTAGGGATAAAACGATGTAGGAAATTAGCCTTTGCTTGCAAACTCTGTAACTGATGCAAAGAAGAAGGAGTCGAAAGATTTAATATAACTTCAACCTTGACGCGATCGAGACGAATGCCCTCTTTAGAAACAATAAACCCAAGGAGTCTGCTGAAGTCGACACAGAAGACACACTTATGTGGATTCAGACGAATACAGTAATGTCTACAGTAAAGAAAAATCTGGCGGAGGTGGTTCGGATGGTCAGAGTGTTTAGCTGAATGAGTCGGAAGATCATCCAGATACGGCTAAACAATGTGACGGATGTCATGAAAAGCGTAGGAAATTGCTCGTTAGAAAGTGGCACTAGTACTTTTTAGGCCGAAAGGAAGCTTTTTGTAAGAAAAAGTACCCCATGGGCAGATGAAGGTGGTTTTGTGTTGATTGGTAGGTGAAATATTGATCTGGTTATAACCAGAAAAGCCATCCATAAAAGAGAATATCTCACTCCTAGCACAATCATCGATAAGCTAGTCAATAAAGGGAGTAGGATAGTTATCTTTCAGACATGCGCGATTGATGTCACGATAATCAACACAAACTCTAATAGTGCCTTGCTTTTTGGTCACAGGGACAATATTAGATACCCAGTCTGTTAGTAGGATAGGATAGATAAACCCTGCTTTGAGAAGTTTTTCAACTTCTCCTTTAATGGTCGCGACTTTTCTTGAATTCACAGGATGTAAACGTTGTCGAACTAGCTTAGCACTAGGGTACATAGGTATCTCATGTATCACAATACTTGGATCAATACCGGGCATCTCTTCATATGACCAGCGAACAAATCGTGAAATTCTCTGAAAAGGTCGTTGTAAAGTTGGATCTCCTCAAGAGAACAAGTAACTCTAATGTGAATATTTTCAACAATCCCTGGTTTAACAGAGATGTCGATGGGCATGGTTTGCGTAATATTCCCCATATTGCC
This sequence comes from Pinus taeda, assembly GCA_000404065.3. Lineage (NCBI taxonomy): Eukaryota > Viridiplantae > Streptophyta > Pinopsida > Pinales > Pinaceae > Pinus > Pinus taeda. The sequence continues at coordinate 159,620 of APFE031065265.1, forward strand.
TTCAGAAAAGACATCATGAAGAAATATAGGCATCTGAAGTGGCTGAGAAGGAACATAGGGAGAAAACTTATCTAGACAAGCAGTCATGGCCCCAAAGCTTGGGAAAAAATAGGAACGATGATGATTATCGAACCAAGGAGGATCTTCAAAAGACATAGTCTCAAGGATCACATCATTGGAAGGGAATGTCTCTTGTAACATATTTGAAGAAGCAAGTTATCCAAGCCAAGGGAATTGCACATATGTGTTGAGACATCTGCTCAAAGGAGCAGAGTCGGAAGATGAAACTGAAGCTAAAACGATTTCAACATAGTTGAGCTCGACAGGGCTCAACAACATAACTTCACCCCGTAAATTTACCTGATCGATAGGGGAAATCACCAAAGGATCAGGATTGATAGAAATCATATTAATCGAGGCAACGTTGGGAGGTGGGAGTGAAAAAACACCCATAAGGGCAGGATCTTTAAAGAGTCCAACACCCACACTCTCATATGGAATACTGGTATGCTCCACAAATGGAATGGTGCCATCCAAGGAAGAGGAAGCGAAGAAAGACAATTGATCGACTGTGACAATTTTTCCCTAGTGAGGAAAAAGAAGTACACGAAATAATGACGAGGCCATGGCACGCATACTGTACGTCCAACTTCGGTCCAACGAAAGGTTGTAAGTCAAATTTGCAGCAACAACTTTGACTTTGACCTTAACTATCTTCCCTTCCAAGGTGATAGGCAAGCGCGGGAGAATACCAAATGGACGAGAATCTCTGCCATAAAATGCTTCGAAAGTATTAGGAGATTGACTCAAAGATGGGGACCCGATGGCCTTCCAACAAGCAATGGACATGTCGCAAGTTGAAGCGCCCTCATCAGTAACAGTACGATGAATATTCTTTGAGTTAATGATGACTTGAATGAGAAAGGCGATTTGATGAGGCAATCTCAGCACATGGTTTTCAAGATCAAATGTTATTAATTCTGAATAGGTTGGGTCAATGCCACCAATGGCTGATAGCAAAGACTTTTGTTGGGGGTGATCCGGATTTAAACAGGAACGCAACAAAATACAGAGATAACCATATACACAAATATGCAGCGGAAATAATACTTCATTTCATTAATGGAAAATACTGAAATATGCTTACAACCAGAAATGGAAATAAACCAGCTAGGGTGATGGTAGCTTATCTCTAAGAAGAGATGTGGTGACTACATGCCTCTGAACTGTTCCCAACTATGTTACAATGAAGCTCAAAGGCCTATTTATTTTTTAGAAACGATAAAAACCCTTCACATTCCAAAACCTAACCGTAGAAGATGAAACGCCAAATTGTGGGCCCCGTTTTGGGTAAATTGGTACATCAATTTCCCGGGGTCGTAAATTTGGCATACGATCTCCATTTGATGAGTATGATAGCTTGTTAGAAAGATATATCCGAGAGCTACCACTTTGGGAAGGGCAACATCAGTCCATGGACCCATGTTACCCCCATATTTCCCAAAAAACGTCGTTTTGGGCCTCAAAACGGCTCCGGAAGTTCAGGACTTGAAAAAACTGCTAAAAATAGTAAATTGTGCTACAATTACGGAAACTGAAAAACTGAAAGAGACAGTTGCGAGGATCCAAATGGGATAGGTGGGTGGCCACCAACATCCACCTGGATCAGGGGGGGCAACTCTGGAGAACTTCCAAATCAGACATAGCCGAAGGAGCTTGGACTAAGTCTTCAACAATACTGTAGTGTTGCGTGGCACAAGCATTAGAGTTATAGGAATATTTTCGGAGAACTACCTTAGTAGGAGGTCAAACGATTGAGTCAGTGTTGCGTCGTTCAATATGAAGAGGGTCAGAACTGGATGAAGGAATGTTTGAAGGGACTTCAGGTTCCTTACGGCAGATGGATGATATTCTTTCACTCGAGTACTTATATGAATAGGGATGGTCCCAGCCATAAAAACTTGGGAGCCAAAAGTAGAAGAGGACTGAGGTTGATCGACCACCATTTGAGTTCACTGGGAGGGAAAAGGCTCTTTAAGTACAACACGAGTTCTTGGAGTCCCCTTAAGCAAACGACTAACTTCAGACCGTCAAGGATAGTCTTTAGTATAGTGGTCCTCGTCACTAATAAGACAAGGATACTTGGGTTTACGTTTTGAACCATCATTGGTAGGAGGCTTCGGTGCATCAACCTCATTTTTACCTTTCCCCTTCTTTTTAACTTTCGAAGCCTTTTCTACCGCGGTGGACTCAACAGCATTGACTTTGGAGGTTTTCCGAATATTAGGAACTGACTGAGAAGCATTTTCACTAGAAGCAGTGGATTTTTGATTCGCAGGATTCATGGAAGATTGAGCAACGAAACCAATAACACTATCGACAAAAGGTGTCGATGGGGCTTTAGAAGTTCCAGGTCATGGAGCATCAGGCAAGAGATCGTAAAGCGTGCCAGGTTGGGAATAAACTAAATCGAGATACTGAGCACACACAATAGCTTGCTCCTCAATAACACAGGCCCCCATAGCAATATCTCAGGCTATCAGACCGACAAAAGAGGTAGTAAACCAGTCAGTCAGAAGCTGATCAGGGATCCAAAACTTAATCAAATGGTGGTGCATTCTCTATTCATGAACATGATTGAAAACGTGCGTAGTCGTGTCCTGTTTCAAAGAAGGAGGTGTGTTCCCGTTTCATAACGAATCAGTAACTGAAAATGGGTAAGAAATGCCATCGTAAGCGAATTGAATCATTGGAAAGTTCCACGAGCGAGTTCAATATACCATTTTGCTGCAGAACCAATGAGAGTCCTTTGAAAAAGATGGAGGCAGATAGAATCATCAAGCCATGAGTTAGATGAGCACCAAAGGTGATAAGTCATGACATGTGCTTAGGGGTCCTCTCCAGATTTACAGTCAAATTTAGGACAATCACCGAGAATTTTGGTCAGAACTGGTGGCCAATACGAATTATGAAGGATAGGATCATTTGTCATCTTGGACACATCAGGCAATTCCAAGGTTGCTAGAAAAGGTAATTTAGGGTTAAAGGACATCATAGGCCTCTAATAAGGGCTAGCGTTAGGGTTCCACAAAGAGACTTGTTGCCCTCATGGATTTTTTCCATAAGGATTTTGCCCATAAGTGTTATAGTTGGGTGGAGGAATGCCATAACCTGTTGTGGGCCCGAATGTTGACCACCAGTAAACCATTGGTTACCAGCTTGGCCAATAGGGGCAACATAGGGTTGCTAAAAATTCTGGTAAGGATTAACTTGAGGTTGCTGATAATTCGGATACAGGGTATCTTGAGGAGGCCCCTGGGGTTGCTGAGGTATTGGGAAGATGAATTATTGTTGAGGGCCAAACTATGCCTGGGGTCTAGGCTGCACCTGATGAACAGGTTGAGCTGGGAAACTAGTTGGAGTTTGGAGTCTGGGTTGAGCTGGATTGACTTGACCAAGTTGTGGTCCCTGTTGAAACTGAGGTTGAGTCAACAGACCAAAAGCTTGACCTTGCTATGCAATCTATTGGACTATTGGAGACGGAGGTTGACCAACCTGACCAGAGGGTTGACCTTGCGGGATAGCAAGTTGGCCTATGGAAGTATTGATCTACCTGACCAAAAGGTTGGCCTTGCGGAATAAAAGGTTGGTCTACTGGAAATTGAGGTTGACCCACTTGACGAGAAGGTTGTCCTAAATGGACAAAAGAGGAACCTGTAAGGACCAAAGGTTGTCCTTGGAAGGGTTGTCCTTGCAAGCTCGAAGGTTGTCCGTGGAAGGGTTGATAGTGAAAAGGTTTCCCTTGCAAAGGTGGCACTTGCAAATGTTTCCCTTGCAAGTGTTGACCTGACAAAGATTTCCCTTGTAAAGGTGGCCTTTGTGAGCCATGATAAGTAGTGCGATTCCAGGCAACCGATAGTGGAACGGAAGTTTCAACTGTGGGCTCTGGACGGAGGGACCCAGTGTGATAAATATGAGCCCCTCAGAGATAATAATAGTGCAACGGGTTATGAAGCTAAGAAGGCAGTTGGGAACCCAGAGGGTGATGATTCGGGTTTTGAAGAGCAAATATGTATTGCTCATATGACCATCCTGCCGGAATGGAACCAGAAGGAAGTGGGACATTACCTGTAGGGTGAATGACTCCAAACGCTAAATATGAAGGACCACTACCAGCGGGTTCAAAAGGAGGCCCGGTAACAGTAGTAACCATCAAGGACATAGTACCTACATTAATGGAATGAGTTGTATATGCCATACACACAGTGGGCATGGACGTAACAGACGTGGCTGATGTGACCTATGTCTGAGGTGTGGAAGTCAAAGCCATGAAAGGCCCTAAAGTCGGAGTTGCAATACGAGACCACACAGAGTTCCGATTGAGATATTGGAACCAATGATGTTAGCCAAGGCACGATAGCACAACGGTAATGACACGCCAAGAGTAGCATGAAAATGGAAACCTTTTGGTGGAAAAGGAAGTGCTCAGCTTGACGGAGGTTCTCTTCGTCGTTAACGGGACTCGTCTCATCCATGTTAGAATAAGACATTGCAATCAAAACACCAAGAGGAGTAGACGAGAGGTCTTCATCTAAAGGCTCCCAAAGAGGATTCCAGCTGATATCAAAAGGCTCCTCCCCTAGAGCTCGAGAGTCAAGAGGTTGAACACTTGGAACAATAGGAAGGGTATCACCAATAGTCGATACCTCAGAAGAGACGGGAGATGCAGGGTCTTCATCCCTTGGTGAAGATGACGGGTACGGTGAGTCCGCCAAGATGGCCTAAACACAAAATTTGGGAAAAAGAGATTATCAAATAGGATTGCAACACTTCACAAACTAAGAACACAATACGACCAAGATTAACAGGTAAAATGTGAGCATGGACAAATAAATTTTATGACATAAGAACGAAACTTGACCTTTTCATATTTAAAGAGTCTAGAAAAAGGACAAAAGATGACTCTAGTCGCCTTTGAAGTTTAATGACCTTGGAAGGACAAGTGCTCAGATGATCCTTTTACTTTTAAAGAGTTGAAAAAGAACGAAAGTGACTGCTCTGGAATTCTAGGCAAGAGGTTTACCACACAAATCGTAAAACCAATGCCCCATTTAGCAAAAGGACCAACGGTAATGACAGGATGCAAAAGGGAAGGTGGCGCACGCATCTTCTGCTGGTAAATTTGACATGTGTGACAGGAACGAATAGCGAGAATGAAATCCTTAAAAATAGAGGGCCAAAAGTAACCAGCATGAAGGATTTTTTGGATAGTAGCATAACGAGATAGATGACTGCCACACACGCCAGAGTGGCAATCATTTAAGACTCATTCAGCTTCCTCGAAAATCAAACAACGACGGAGAACTAAATCAATGCCGAGACGATATAAAGTGTCTCCAACTATATGATAAGGTTGAGAATGCTGACGAATGCATCATTGAGCATCCTTAGACAAATCAGGATGGAAAGAAGACGTCTAGAGTTAGACAATAATGTCACCATACCAGGGATCGAGGGTGTTGATCAAGAAAAGTGTGTCATCTGGAATTTGGTCCTCTATCCGAGAGGGAGCGGAAGTGGACGATAATGATAAAATCAACTCAACGAAGACCAGTGACTTTTCAGACTTGGAAGTAGTAAACTCCAAATCAAACTCTTGAAGGATAACAATCCATTTTGAGTACTTCCCCCCAGAAATTGGCATGACAAAATGTATGTCATCGGGTTGTAATCTAAAATCATGGTCGTCGTATGCAACAAAATATAATGACAAAAGCATTGGACAGCTTGAATAGATGCCAAGGAAAGCTTCTCAACATAAGCATAATGAGTCTCAGTGTCAAGAAGGTTACAACTAAGATAATAGATAACGTGCTCAGAACCATCATTGTCGTCTTGAACCAAAACCATACAAATATTACTATCAGCGGCAACTAGATAAAGCGAATAATTTCGATGATAGTAAGGTGGATGCAATAAAGGAGCAAAAATAAGAAGTGCCTTGAGTTGCTCAATTGACCTTTGGGCAATGTCATCCCAAATAAATGGAGTGTCACCCTTAAGGAGACGTGTGTAACCTTTAGAAATCTCGGCGTAGTTAGGGATAAAACGATGTAGGAAATTAGCCTTTGCCTGCAAACTCTGTAACTGATGCAAAGAAGAAGGAGTCGAAAGATTTAATATAACTTCAACCTTGAGGCGATCGAGACGAATGCCCTCTTTAGAAACAATAAACCCAAGGATTCTGCCGGAGTCGACACAGAAGACACACTTATGTGGATTGAGACGAATACAGTAATGTCTACAGCGAAGAAAAATCTGGCGGAGGTGGGTCGGATGGTCAGAGTGTTTAGTTGAATGAGTCGGAAGATCATCCAGATATGACTAAACAATGTGACGGATGTCATGAAAAGCGTAGGAAATTGCTCGCTGGAAAGTGGCACTAGTACTTTTTAGGCCGAAAGGAAGCTTTTTGTAAGCAAAAGTACCCCACGGGCAGATGAAGGTGGTTTTGTGTTGATTGGCAGGTGTAATATTGATCTGGTTATAACCAGAAAAGCCATCCAAAAAAGATAATATCTCACTCCAGCACAATCGTCAATAAGCTAGTCAATAAAGGGAGTAGGATAGTTATCTTTCAGACATGCGCGATTGATGTCACGATAATCAACACAAACTCTAATAGTGCCTTGCTTTTTGGTCACAGGGACAATATTAGATACCCAGTCTGTTAGTAGGATAGGGTAGATAAACCCTGCTTTGAGAAGTTTTTCAACTTCTCCTTTAATGGTCGCGACTTTTCTCGAATGCACAGGATGTAAACGTTGTCGAACTAGCTTAGCACTAGGGTACATAGGTATCCCATTTATCACAATAATTGGATCAATACCGGGCATCTCTTCATATGACCAGCGAACAAATCGTGAAATTCTCTGAAACGATCACTATAAAGTTGGATCTCCTCAGGAGAACAAGTAACTCCGATGTGAATATTTTCAACAATCCCTGGTTTAACAGAGATGTCGATGGGCATGGTTTGCGTAATATTCCCCATATTGCCTTCAGAAAAGACATCATGAAGAAATATAGGCATCTGAAGTGGCTGAGAAGGAACATAGGGAGAAAACTTATCTAGACAAGCAGTCATGGCCACAAAGCTTGGGAGAAAATAGGAACGATGATGATTATCAAACCAAGGAGGATCTTCAAAAGACATAGTCTCAAGGATCACATCATTGGAAGGGAATGTCTCTTGTAACATATTTGAAGAAGAAAGTTATCCAAGCCAAGGGGATTGCACATACATGTTGAGACACCTGCTCAAAGTAGCAGAGTCGGAAGATGAAACCGAAGCTAAAACGATTTCAACATAGTTGAGCTCGACAGGGCTCAACGACATAACTTCACCCTGTGAATTTACCTAATCGACAGGGGAAATCACCGAAGGATCAGGATTGATAGAAATCATATTAATCGAGGCAACGTTGGGAGGTGGGAGTGAAAAAACACCCATAAGGGCAGGATCTTTAAAGAGTCCAACACCCACTCTCTCATATGGAATATTGGTATGCTCCACAAATGGAATGGTGCTGTCCAAGGAAGAGGAAGCGAAGAAAGACAATTGATCGACTGTGACAATTTTTCCCTAATGAGGAAAAAGAAGTACACGAAATAATGACGAGGCCATGGCACGCATACTGTACGTCCAACTTCGGTCGAACAAAAGGTTGTAAGTCAAATTTGCAGCAACAACTTCGACTTTGACCTTAACTATCTTCCCTTCCAAGGTGATAGGAAAGCGCGGGAGAATACCAAATGGACGAGAATCTCTGCCATAAAATGCTTCCAAAGTATTAGGAGATTGACTCAAAGATGGGGACCCGATGGCCTTCCAACAAGCAACGGACATGTCGCAAGTTGAAGCACCCTCATCAATAATAGTACAATGAATATTCTTCGATTTAATGATGACTTGAATGAGAAAGGCGATTTGATGAGGCAATCTCAGCACATGGTTTTCAAGATCAAATGTAATTAATTCTGAATAGGTCGGGTCAATGCCACCAATGGCTGATATCAGAGACTTCTGTTGGGGGGGCAACTCTGGAGAACTTCCAAATCAGACATAGTCGAAGGAGCTTGGACTAAGTCTTCAACAATACTGTAGTGTTGCGTGGCACAAGCATTAGAGTTATAGGAATATTTTCAGAGAACTACCTTAGTAGGAGGTCGAACGATGGAGTCAGTGTTGGGTCATTCAATATGAAGAGGGCCAAAACCAGATGAAGGAATGTTAGAAGGGACTTCAGGTTCCTTGCGGCAGATGGATGATATTCTTTCACTCGTGTACTTATATGAATAGGGATGGTCCCAGCCATAAAAACTTGGGAGCCAAAAGTAGAAGAGAACCGAGGTTGATCGACCACCATTTGAGTTCACTGGGAGGGAAAAGGCTCTTTAAGTACAACAGAAGTTCTTGGAGTCCCCTTAAGCAAACGACTAACTTCAGACCGTCAAGAACAGTCTTTAGTATAGCAGTCCTCGTCACTAATAAGACAAGGATACTTGGGTTTACGTTTTGAACCATCATTGGTAGGAGGCTTCGGTGCATCAACCTCATTTTTACCTTTCCCCTTATTTTTAACTTTCGAAGGCTTTTTGCCACGGTGGACTAAACAGCATTGACTTTGGAGGTTTTCCTAATATTAGGAACTGACTGAGAAGCATTTTCACTAGAAGCAGTGGATTTTTGATTCGTAGGATTCATGGAAGATTGAGCAATGAAACCAATAACACTGTCGAAAAAAGGTGTCGATGGGGCTTTAGAAGTTCCAGGTCACGGAGCATCAGGCAAGAGATCGTAAAGCGTGCCAGGTTGGGAATAAACTAAATCGAGATACTGAGCACACGCAATAGCTTGCTCCTCAGTAACACAGGCCCCCATAACAATATCTCGGGCTATTGGACCGACAAAAGAGGTAGTAAACCAGTCAATCAGAAGCTGATCAGGGATCCAAAACTTAATCAAATGGTGGCGCGTTCTCTATTCATGAACATGATTGAAAACGTGCATAGTTGTGTCCTGTTTCAGAGAAGTAAGCAGGTTTTTTCCCATTTCATAACGAATCAGTAACTGAAAATGGGTAAGAAATGCCATTGTAAGCGAATTGAATCATTGGAAAGTTCCACGAGCGAGTTCAGTATACCATTTTGCTGCAGAACCAATGAGAGTCCTTTGAAAAAGACGGAGGCAGATAGAATCATCAAGCCATGAGTTAGATGAGCACCAAAGGTGATAAGTCATGACATGCGCTTAGGGGTCCTCCCCAAATTTACAGTCAAATTTACGACAATCACCGAGAATTTTGGTCAGAACTGGTGGCCAATACGAATTATGAAGGATAGGATCATTTGTCATCTTGGACACATCAGGCAATTCCAAGGTTGCTAGAAAAGGTAATTGAGGGTTAAAGAACATCATAGGCCTCTGATAAGGGCTAGCGTTAGCATTCCACATAGAGCCTTGATGCCCTCATAGATTTTTTCCATAAGGCTTTTGCCCATAAGTGTTATAGTTGGGTGGAGGAATGCCATAACCTGTTGTGGGCCTGGATGTCGACCACCAGTAAACCATTGGTTACCAGCTTGGCCAATAGGGGAAACATAGGGTTGCTAAAAATTCTAGTAAGGATTAACCTGAGGTTGCTGATAATTCGGATACAAAGTATCTTGAGGAGGCCCCTGGGGTTGCTGAGGTATTGGGAAGATGAATTACTATTGAGGGCCAAACTATGCCTGGGGTCTAGGCTGCACCTGATGAACAGGTTGAGTTGGGAAACTAGTTGGATTTTAGAGTCTGGGTTGAGCTGGATTGACTTGACCAAGTTGTGGTCCCTGTTGAAACTGAGGTTGAGTCAACAGACCAAAAGCTTGACCTTGCTATGCAATCGGTTGGACTACTGGAAACGGAGGTTGACCAACCTGACCAGAGGGTTGACCTTGTGGGATAGAAAGTTGGCCTATGGAAGTATTGATCTACCTGACCAAAAGGTTGGCCTTGTGGAATAAAAGGTTGGTCTACTGGAAACTGAGATTGATCCACTTGATGAGAAGGTTGTCCTAAATGGACAAAAGAGGAACCTGTAAGGACCAAAGGTTGTCCTTGGAAGGGTTGTCCTTGCAAGCTCGAAGGTTGTCCGTGGAAGGGTTGATAGTGAAAAGGCTGCCCTTGCAAAGGTGGCCCTTCCAAAGGTTTCCCTTGCAAGTGTTAACCTGGCAAAGGTTTCCCTTGTAAAGGTGGCCTTTGTGGGCCATGATAATTAGTGTGATTCCAGGCAACCGATAGTGGAATGAAAGTTTCAACTGTGGGCTCTGGACAGAGGGACCCAGTGTGATAAATATGAGCCCCTCAGAGATAATAATAGTGCAACGGGTTATGAAGATAAGAAGGCGGTTGGGAGCCCAGAGGGTGATGATTTGGGTTTTGAAGAGCAAACATGTATTGCTCATATGACCATCCTGCCGAAATGGAACCGGAAGGAAGTGGGACATTACCTGTAGGGTGAATGAATCCAAACACTAAATATGAAGGACCACTACCAACGGGTTCAAAAGGAGGCCCGCTAACAGTAGTAACCATCAAGGACACAGTAACTACACTAATGGAATGAGTTGTAGATGTCATACACATAGTGGGCATGGACGTAACAGACGTGGCTGATCTGACCTATGTCTGAGGTGTGGAAGTCAAAGCCATGAAAGGCCCTAAAGTCGGAGTTGCAATACGAGACCACACAGAGTTCCGATTGAGAGATTGGAACCAATGATGTTAGCTAAGGCACGATAGCACAACGGTAATGACACGCCAAGAGTAGCATGAAAATGGAAACCTTCTGGTGGAAAAGGAAGTGCTCCGCTTGACGGAAGGTTCTCTTCATCATTAACAGGACTCGTTTCATCCATGTTAAAAGAAGACATTGCAAGGTCTTCATCTAAAGACTCCCAAAGAGGATTCCAGCTGATATCAAAAGGCTCCTCCCCTAGAGCTCGAGAGTCAAGAGGTTGAACACTTGGAACAATAGGAAGGGTATCACCAATAGTCGATACCTCAGAAGAGACAGGAGATGTAGGGTCTTCGTCCCTTGGTGAAGATGACGGGATCGGTGAGTCCGCCAAGATGGACTAAACTCAAAATTTAGGAAAAAGAAATTATCAAATAGGGTTGCAACACTTCACAAACTAAGAACACAATACGACCAAGATTAACAGGTAAAATGTGAGCATGGACAAATAAATTTTATGACATAAGAACGAAACTTGACCTTTTCATATTTAAAGATTCTAGAAAAAGGACAAAAGATGACTCTAGTCGCCTTCGAAGTTTAATGACCCTGAAAGGACAAGTGCTCAGATGATCCTTTTACTCTTAAAGAGTTGAAAGAGAAATGACCAAGGACTTTTCGTACGGCAGTCAATCTTCCTGAATGTTGTGTTCGATATGTTATGATTCGTACGGTGGTAGACTCGACTTCCTATGGATAATAAGATGACAACCTAGTGGGGTCTCCCAATATATACTCAACAATACGGGGAGCTCAACTCCGTACTAGTACATGTTGAATCACAAAAGGAGGAATCACCCAACCTTAGTGAAAACAATAGCAACTAGGTTTAACGACACCAAAACACGTCTCTATCCTAGACCTCTAGATATGTGAGTGTTAGGTTCCAATGCATTTTTAAGTTCATTCAATAGATTTTAACATTTAATCTTAAATTAAGTCTTGATTTCAAGGCTGATCTGAAATGGGGCATTAAAGGCTTCTTGTCATGCTTAAAGGAACCTCTCCCACTCCAAAGCTTAGATATTTCCAAGATCTTATGATTAACCAATTGCAAAATTAATAATGCTTGAAATAGGTGTATGCTTTTGTTTGCCTTTAACTGTTAAGTGCTTTAAGTTTTGTTGTTTATGCTGATATTTAAATACATGTGACAGTAAATAATGCAGCAAGTAAACAAACACGCATAACAGCAATATTAATATGGAATTCACCCAAAACTCTTGGGCTATGTCTCCTTGAGCTCTAGTCAACTCAACTAGGCTCTTTGGGATTATGGCATAAGTTCTTTTACAAGCTCCATGCTCAACTCCATTGGATTACATAGAAACAATGGGCTTAGAACACCATCTTATCCCTAGCTCTGAAGCTCTCAGTTTTCTGGCTCTGGCTCTAGCTCTATCTCTCGGCTCTAGCTCTAGCTCTAGCTCTTGGCTCTTTGCTCTCGCTCTCGCTCTGGCTCTTGGCTCTGGTTCTCGCTCTTCGGCTCTTTGAGCTTCTCTAGGCCTCTGTGTGCCTCTGTGGTTCTCTTGACCTCCAAGCGACCTTTTTCAGTCCTCCAACTCTCTGAACTCTAACTATCAATTGTGCTCTCTAGATTTTCGCTCTCTCTACTAACAGTGGATCACTCAACCTCCAAGCAACTCTCAACAATTTTCAGCCCCTCTTGTCAACTGTGCTCTCTGTGTATTTGAAACACGTCGGTTACAGTCCTCCATCATGGAAAACCCAACTATTCACTACATGAATCCTTTTACAATGGAAAGGAATTGTCGGCATGGGGAAGCCCGATCATTTTGCCTTCCTCTGGACATAACAGCCAAATAATGGAAATACACAGAAAACACCTCATGGAGCGTTTAATCGGACTTCAAATATTATTAAATTGCCCTAAAAACCCATCGGGTCTATCCAAATATCGCTTATCATAATCGCATAGCAAAATGGTCAAAAAGACCCAATACACAGGAAATACAAAGAAATCATGCATTCTCGGATTTCAAAACTTATGAAATTGGGTCTATAAATCCATCAGGTCTGCCTTTTCATCGCATATCACAATAGATTTGGTGGGAGGTCAAAACCTCAATATAACGGAAATACAAAGAAAATCTGAATACACCAGATTTCAAATTTTATGCATTCGCGCTTATAATTCCCATCGGATCTTCCCCTTATCGGCATATCGCTATCGCAAGTTGCATCGGCCCTTGTATCAGGGATCTCCAATTGCCGATCGGTGATCCACTGATTAAATCCTGATCATTGATTTTCTCCTCGATTGGATGGCTGAGAATCCATCACAATATTGCAATCGCTTCATCGCATTGATTGCATATCGCTATGCCTGGCATCCTGATATCAGGTGTAGCCTACTTCCGACCCGATATGTCGGAGATCGTTGATCGGGGATTCTTCTTCCCTTGCGCTAAGTCCTTTCCTTTGGCATTTTGTGATGCGATTTCGTTAAAGGAGCCTTTTATGCCATTTTTAGAAGAAATGTCTCCTTTTTCAAAGGACAAAGGCAATATTCTTTCTACGATAACTTCTTCATCCAAAATCCATTTTAGCCCATTCAAATTGCAGTAGATTCAGAATGAAAAGATCTATGCAATGGGGCTATTTCCAAGAGTAGCCCTTGAATTTCAATTTCCTCTGTGAGGAACATTTTGGACTTAGAAATCTAACTCAAATCCATTTTGGATCACTCCTTCCCACTAAAAAGAACTTTTGGTCTCCAAAAGACTAGTATATTGATCTGAACAGTAAATGAGAGTAACATCACCCTCTTCTTTCAGCCTCCATACACTTGCCTTGCATAGTGCCTCTGAACCAAAGCCTTTGACCACTTCCTTTCTGGATATGCTGGTCCTCCTGGGAAGAGCAGTTTTCCTCCTTGAATCCATGCAGAACTCCAGCTGAGAAGGTCACAGAAGGTAGTTTGAACTTATTTGCCTTGATCATTGATCCAAGGTGGCTCAAACCAATTTGAAGTTACATCTACTTCACAAAATTTTCATTTGTACCTGTTTGACACATTATCAACAACAATTGGATGGCCTAAACTCCTGCTTCAACAAAAGAAACAGATTTCACATCTTGTGAACACCTCCATGTCCTTATATCTACATACAAATGATTGACTAGATAACAAGCCAACAAAACATGCCTTTAAATAGTTGACCCTTCAAGTCAAGCATGTTGAAAAAGACCTTTAGGACTCTTTTTTAAAAGATGGAACACTTCATCATTATCTCCACCTTGGGGACCAAATCAACTTTTCCCAAGTCAATATAGCATCACATGCATGCCAAAGCAATCAACCCTACAAGTTAATTACACATACATGTTCAAATACAAGGAAATCATCAACATCCCTATGTTTCTCCATCTTGGAGACCAAATCAACTTTTCTCAAGTCAATATAGCATCACATGCATGCCAAAGCAATCAACACTACAATTTAATTACACATACATGTTCAAATACAAGGACATCATCATCATCCCTGTGTTTCAACATCTTGGAGACCAAATCAAATTTTCCAAGTCAATATAGAATCACATGCATGCCAAAGCAATCAACCCTGCAAGTTAACTACACATACATGTTCAAATACAAGGAAATCATTATCATCCCTATGTTTCTCCATCTTGGATACCAACTCAACTTTTTCCAAGTAAATATAGCATCACATGCATTCCAAAGCAATCAACCCTGCAAGTTAATTACACATACATGTTCAAATACAAGGAAATCATCAACATCCTTGTGTTTCTCCATCTTGGAGACCAAATCAACTTTTTCCAAGTCAATATAGCATCACATGCATGCCAAAGCAATCAACCTTGCAAGTTAATTACACAAACATGTTCAGATACAAGGAAATCATCAACATCCCTGTGTTCATGCACACCAAGCTTATGCATGCATTTCATCCTTCAACTTTCGCTTAAGCACACTATACTTTTGAAGCTGAAATGAAATATAATGTTGCAGCAATAAAGTGAGTCTCCTACTCAACTTTTCCATTCACCTTCTTGGTAAAATCCTGCAACTTGCATTCTATTAATAAAGAAATGCAAATAGATGCAAAAAGACATGCAACCTTAATTGGATAAGAACTCTAACCATTTCTTACTAATACATTTCAAAGGTCATTCCTTTCTCTGCACATCATAATCAACTTGTGAATATGTCAGAGAGCCTTAGAGCCAGGGATAAGATGGTGTTCTCAAACTTTTGGCTCTGGCTCTTTCTCTTGCTCTTGCTCTCGCTCTTGCTCTCGCTCTCAGCTCTCACTCTCGTTCTCACTCTTGGCTCTAGCTCTCGCTCTCGCTCTCGGCTCTCACTCTAGCTCTTGGCTCTTGCTCTGGCTATGGCTTTTAGGCTCTCTGAGCTTCTCTCGGCCTTTGCATGCCTTTGTGGTTCACTTGACCTCCAAACAACCTTTTTTAGTCCTCCAGCTCTCTGAGCTCTAACTGTCAATTGTGCTCTCTAAATTTTCTCTCTCTGTTAATAGTGGATTGCTCGACCTCCAAGCGACTCTCAACAATTTTCAGGCCCCATATCAACTGTCCTCTATGTTTATTTGAAACACGTCAGTTACAGTCCTTAATCATGGAAAACCCGACTGTTCACTACAAGAATCTATTTACAATGGAAAGGAATCGTCGGCATGGGGAAACCCGATCGTTTTGCCTTCCTCTGGCCATAACAGCAAAATAACGGAAATACACAGGAAAAAAACTCATGGAGTGTTTAATTGAACTTCAAATATTATTTAATCGCCCCTAAAAACCCATCGGGTCTGTCCAAATATTGCTTATCGCAGTTGCATAGCAAAATGGTCAAAAAACCCAATACACAGGAAATACAAAGAAATCCTGCATTCTCGGATTTCAAAACTTATGAAATCGGGTCTATAAATCCATCGGGTCCACCTTTTCATCGCATATCGCAATCCCTTTGGTGGGAGATCAAAACCTCAATATAACAAAAATACAAAGAAAATCTGAATACATCAGATTTCAAATTTTATGCATCCGCGCTTATAATTCCCATTGGGCCCGCCCCTTATCGGTATATTTCTATCGCAAGTTGCATCGACCCTTGTATCGGGGATCTTCAATTGCCGATATCGTCAATCACCAATCCACCAATTAAATCCTGACTGTTGGTCTGCTCCTCAATCGGATGGCTAGGAATCCATCGCAATCACTTCATTGCATTGATCGCATATCGCTATGCCTGGGGTCCCGATATCGGGTGCAGCCTACCTCCAACCTGATATGTCGGAGATCGTTGATCGGGGATTCTTCTCACCTTGCATTAAGTCCTTCCCTTTGGAATTTTGCAATGTGATTTCCTTAAAGGAGCCTTTTATGCCATTTTTAGAAGAAATGCCTCCTTTTTCAAAGGACAAAGGCAATCTTCTTTCTGCGATAACTTCTTCATCTGAAATCCATTTTAGCCCATTCAAATTGCAGTAGATTCATAATGAAAATATATATGAAATGGGACTATTTCCAAGAGTAGCCCTTGACTTTAATTTTCCTCTATGAGGAACATTTTAGAATTATAAATCTAAGTCAGATCCATTTTGAATCAAAGGCCCTATCGAATGTATCTTTAACACTCCTATAATGCAACTACAATGAGTAAAAAAACCATTCCTTTTGATGAATAACTACCTAAATGAGGGTAAGGAGTTCATTTCCAAGCGAACGAAGACAATAACAAGCAAATGCAAGAACAACAGTGCAAGCAAGTAATCCAATCAATAGGAAACACAATGCATCAATTTCCACTTATCTCGCAACTACTATGACGAAAAATGAAAGATTTGAATTTCACTTTTCAATTCCTAATCATAAAGAATCTACTAATGCAAACATGCTTTCATTTTCGTATACTATATAAGTGAAATTGATTTTTATTTTTGGGATAAATAACAAACAAGCTAATGCACAATCTGACTGATCAAAAGGCAAATATAATATATACTTCAAAAGAGAATGGAAATCAAAACAACACAACAAGCTAGTTTGATGACCAATCACTACGAATCAACTAGGAAGATGGGCAAGTAGCAAAGAGAACAGCTTCAAACAAGTCAACAAGACTGTTGTGGATGTCGTTCAGAAACTTGAAAGGACGAGCAACCCAAAACCAACAAATTCTTGACAGAAACCTAAAAGACCTAGGTCACACAATCCAAAAAACCAAATTTCATACAAATGGAACCAAGAAGGACATGCCTCAGTAAACACAATCAAAACAATATTAACAAGGTGAAAGAAACAACAAAAGGACAAGCTACACTGGTCTATTCAAGAGGCAGATCTGTAAAAATTAACCCTACAAGAATTGTCGCAGGCTCAACACTGACAACATGAGATGATTACTAATCGTCGCAAGCACAACACGGGCAACTGAGCGACGTCATCGTAATAGTACACCTATACTCAACGATGGTCTGATTTCAGGAATCGTCGTAGCTATATGACGGGATATCCATGACATACAGCGAGGGTGGAAAGAACAGGGGTGATTCATCGCAGCTGTTAGGAATTAAACAATGATGATCTCAATAAAGAGGGAAAACAAGACTTAAACAGTAAAAAGACACCAGGCTTATCACTCAGACAGTGAGGTAGACTACCAGATCTACTCAAGTAACCCAAATCACTGATGGTTCAGTCCCAAAACAAGGAGACACTATGTAATCAATCAACAACAATAAGATCAAAATCAAGAGACAACACACAAATCAACTCCCCAGCAGAGTCGTCAACTTGTGATACAGGTATTGTTCCCTCTGCGAATAGAGGCAACCCCTCTAGCCCTACAGTAGGTCTAGTCACAGCAAGACAAAGACAATAGCTAATTCCTTAAATAGATCTCGCTGAAGAGGCCTACCTTATACCGATGTTTGATGAATTCTTCATCACATCGCTTTAGCTATCACTTTCTTCTCCTTAATGAATGGTTCACCTGAAACAACATATGAAAACGAAAAAACACATAATAGAGCACAACAACGAACTATCTATGTATAGAGTCAAGGAACCATAAGCTATCAACATACATGATATAGGAAACAACCATTGATTGTATTAATATAAACAATAGTAAAGCTTAAAACCATGCCTTGACGTCGCAAGCTTCCTTTAAGGGTCCGATCAGTATGTCTTCATAAGCATTCACTCTCAAAGGTCTCCTAGAAAGACTGATGACTCTCTCTCAAAATCACAGCAAGGCTTCATTCTTACAAAACCATTTCACAGTATCAATCCACAACATGAAAGGCTATTCTCATACCTCACAAGCTATTGCTAGGTTATCAGCAATCCAAACTATAAGCTATCAATCCAACAAACCAAGAACTAGCTAACTAAGAACTAGTTGATCATAGTCATGGAGGATGCTTTTATAAGAGAAGGAGCCTCCAAAAGTGAGGGGAGAGGAAGCTTATCTTCATGGGAGGTTACTCAAAAGGCGGAACCACCATCTCAAATGAGGAGAGGCGAACTTCTTTGACCCAACAACGAGCTCCAGAACCACCCAGAAGCATTATGTTTGAACTAATTCGCCATATTTTGGTCGTCGCAGGTCAAACACTGAGACTCAGAGACGATTTCATGAGGCGTTAGTTCATTATGGGCTATCGTCATAGGCAGGATACTGATGACCTGTGACGATCTTGAAACGTGGGTAAAAATGGGTCAACTTCAAGATTAATGAACTTAGGAAATCTTCTTGAGTAATATGGAAGATTTGGACACATATTTTGGTATATGACAAAGAGAAGATGTCATTCAGGGACCGACTCTATCTAGGATCAAGGGATACGGGGTCAGTGACAAAATATTGTGTAACACTTATCTTTGAAGGAAATCTTCCACACATCGGAGGATTTGATTAGTACCTAGTGATATCCGAACTTCAAGTCAATCTTGCTGAAATATTTTTCCCCCTTGAGTTGGTCCAGAAGGTCATCATCCATGGGATCGGATACCTATTCTAGACAATGATCTTATTCAACGCCCGATAGCCAACACAGAGTCTCCAAGTCCCATCCTTCTTCTATACCAACACGATCGGGCTCCCACAGGGCGATGAACTCGGCTAGATGTGACCTTTTTGCAGCAGCTCCTGAATTTGCCTCTTGATTTCGTCATTCTCCATAATAGAGCATTGGTAGATTGGTTCATTGGGCAACGACGCACCTAGGGTCAGATAGATGGAGTGCTTGACTTGACAATGCAAAGGCATCCCTGTGGGGGAGGTGAATATGTCCTCATACTCCTCCACGACCTTGTCAATCTATTGTTGTCATGTGGAGGGGTCCTGTCTGGAGGTCGTGGCCACCATCTCCTTCTTTCCCTCTGGGCATATCATTAAGAAAACAAATTTCCAATTTTGGAAATGAGCTTACTGCATTTTTTTGCAATAAGCAAAGAGATAGCTGTAGGTAGTGCTACCTCTAACATCCTGTACAACTTATTTCTCAAGGTAACAATAACAACGCGAGGCATTGACTCATACACAGCATGTTGCTTCCAGAAGTATGGTTGGCCTAATAATACATCACAAACATCAAGAGGAGCAACGTCATATAATACCTCATCCGTGAAGGGCTTGATGTTGTATGGGAGGCGGCATTATCGGTTGACATGAAGATCTCATCCTTGGTGAAGCCACCCGATGGTGTACGGTTGTGGGTATGTTGTGGTCGGTAAGCCTAGCTAATTCACGGCCTCTACTGAAATGAGGATTTTTTGACTCCTGCTATCGATAATGAACTGTAAAGGGGAACCCTTTACCCATACCTGGGAGTGGAAGAGGCACTCCTCCTCCTCTGGATCTACGAGTTCCTCCTTCTAGAGCTTCATGGTGGTAATGGTGGTGTTGGGCTCCACATCAATAATTTGATTCCCTTTGTCATTTTTCTTGTCGGGTTCTGACTCAGAGTCAGAACATGCATTTGATTCAAAACTAAGTCGAAACTGAGTTAGATCTATAGAGGCATGGTTCAAATACAGTTTCTAGAAAATTTCTTTTTGAACAAAAGAATTATTTTTCCACCACAGATGGTGTAACTAGAAATTGTTTATATATATATATATATATATTAATATATATATATATATATATAGTTTAATTCCCCCAAAATTAGCTTCCATCCTCAACTCCTCCCCATGAGGTTTGAACTTGAGACTTAGTGAGGACTAAACTCGACTCAAACCAATTGGTCAACACCTCATGGGTATTAATCTATGCTAACTAGGTCTAAGTATATTTATCATTGTGACAGACTATATTTTTTTAATGTATTTTTAACTTTAAAAATTAGTTAATCAACAAAAATAAGAGTCTCTTTTACTTTAAAAATTAGTTATTCAATCTTTATAGAGTCATATAGTTAGAAATACTCAAAAAAATATTAGAAAAAAAGTAAAAAAAACTAGAGTCTTGTGCAAGAATACTTAAAATTTATCCACCAATAGAATAGTAGATAAATCAAATTTAATAATAATAATAATAATAGATTATGGTTTTCTAATGTAAAACAATATAATAAATGCAAAAAATTGTAGCCAAAAGGTTAATTAATACAAAGTCAACAATATATCGATTGTTATAGCCTCAACATGAACAATAAGGAAATATTAAATATACTAAATATGATATTAATGGGATAAGCAATTATAATGTTAATTTTAAAATTTGTAAAAGTTATTTTTAAAATTAATGGGAAAAATTACTAAATGAGTTACACATGTAAATTAAAAATAGTAATGTCAATGATTTATTGTTTAAAATATGAAGTGGAAAAATATGAGCCAAATTATTCTGAATCAGATGCATGTTGTGTTGTGAGTGGAGCTCTTATGGAACTCACACCACTTTCCCGTGTCCTTCTTCAGCTTCGGGGTGTTGTTCTTTGTTTAAGGATTTGGTGGGTTGTCATGGGCCACCCCGCCTTGGCTTGGTCCTTTATTCTGCAGTTTGGGGGCACCTTTCCCTTACTTCAGATTCACAGATCCAAAGTCTCGCTTTTTCTATTTAAGCTTATGCTCCATCTTGATAGTGTACCGATACATCATGTCGCTTAAGGAGATGTCCAGGAACTCCATCTCATCCTGGATGTACCTACGTAGGCAACTGTGGTACTTGAGTACTAAATGTTTCTTAGAATCCTTGATACCCAACTTCATGCGAAAGGTATGAAAAACATTGGTAAACTCTGGTACGTCTTGGTACCTTCCCTGTCACAACGTGGTCCACTTTATGTATTTATCCTCATAGCTCTCGATAGGGTAGTATTGCTCCTTGATGGCATCCCAGAACGAATTCCAAGTGGGTGCAGTTGAAAACAGTGAAGGCATTCTTTCATCCTTCTACTTGTTAGCGCTTGAGATTTCACCTCAGGCTGAGAAAGGCAAATCTTCAAGGCTACATCAAACCATTTCACCTCGTAGCTAGCCCTACGAGGTATGAGAAGGCTCTCTCGGGTCAAAACTCGCTGGATTTTGTCAATAGGATGAGTTGACCAATTAGGAACAAGGATTTTAGGCTAGTAAACTGATATAGGAAGGTTTGTTTGGGGTTTTTAATTAAATGACGGGGCTTTTCTGGGCTGCATGGGCAAAATCACAGCTTGAAACAGAGAAATATAATGACTACACAGATTATTAACTGAGGCAAGGTAGGCAAGCAATTTAACACCAAATCTAGATTTTAATGGGATGGAAAGACTGGTGAGGAGCTAAGGAGGGCAGACAATAACTCTGAATCCTCCTTAAACAGAAGAAAACATCGAATGTGAGCAAATTTATAGGAGGATCATATAATACTATGAATTCCTACCTAATCACTTCATTTGCTCAATTAGATATGATCATGAGGTGAATGAAACATGACAGTCTAACAGTTTACATATGAGACAAAGGAAAACCTATGCTAAATCAACATACCACATGAATCTCAGCAAACAGACTTGTGAAATTCCATTAAATTCTCTGCCACAAACTGTACAAGAAAGCTCTGCTATGCCCCAGCAGCTCCCAGCACTCAGAAAAATCTCTCCCCTTTTCTAACTCTCTTTACAAAATGAAATTTTAATACAATAAAAACTAATAAAATGCTGCCCAAAACAGGGGCGCTGTTTTAACTAACATCACAAAAATATGAAACAAAATATAGCTGGGGGAAAACCAATCAATCCCCAAGACCTCTGCGCTATTTCCACTACAATTATTAAAAATAGAAAGGAGAGTTACATCATCCTAAAATAATGCAGCGTCCCTCTTCATCTAAATCTGCTGATGATTGGCCAAAACTACGAGGCATAACTGGTGGAATAAAGTCTAGAAATAGGCATCGAATCCTATTCTGCTGTTCTGGCACCGTTTGAATGGCGGTCACAAAGCGTTCATTCCCTGAATTACATAAATAGAACATGTAATACTTTCCCCTCGAAAATCTCTAACCAAAAGCCTAACAATTGGAGCGCAGACTCTTATGCATCTGGTAACAGGTGTCTTCAGGTGACTTTGAAGTGAAAAGCAGGTGTCAAAAACGTGCGCCATATTTTTCCTTAGTTGAAAACGAACACCTTAAATATTGCAACAACTGCCACGTGATGCCTGAGTTTTGTGGTAAGCACCTTAGTCACCAAAGAGATGGCATTTTCTGATCAAATCAAGCACAAAAATTTGCGCAATCAAGGTCCAATCTAAATTCAACAGGAAATACACACAACAGAATGTTGTATCTGGCATGTGTTTTGTGTCATTGCTTGGGTTTTCAAACTGGAAATTAAAAGAAAATCCTGAGTGCAAAACTATCTCATCGCTGGATCTCTGTATATTGAAAAATATGTTTTCTATTCCTTCCATAACTTCTGGATATAAAGTTCTAGTTGTTGTGAAAGCAGAAATATTTTCCTTAACCTGTTCCATGGATGTTGCACCAATAGTTGTGCTTATCCCCCAGTCGAGTCGCCATGATCACGTGTGAAACCAGGTGCAATTTGAACTGGGGTACCGTTGAATTCCAACAATTGTTCTTGAATGTCCATTATGTTGAAAATACAAAGGTGACTGTTGGCTGGTGATAACGCGTTCTTTAAACTGCTCAAGAGATGCTTTGGAATGCACATTTTTGGCCCCCACAAAATAGGTCCAGACCCAGTCAAAAAGCACCTGATGATTGTGACTGTTGTCTGCATTAAATTCTTTACCAGAACAGCTAGCACTGCTATAGGCTGCATCAAATTTCACAAACTCTAAGGAAGGATATTTTCCAGTAATCAAAACAAATATGAAAGTTCTCTCTTTGAGTACTTTCAAATATGAAGCCTCTAATTGGAAATACTTCACAGCCATCACATTGAACCTCAAAATGAAGAAACTTATCCAGCGGTCCATTAGTTTTAATTGCTGGTGTGCCTCTAGCTCTTCCTTGAACTATCTGACTCTGTCCATCAGCTGAACGCATCTTGTTCTTCACTGCTTCGCATCCAAAACCTACAATATGTGCTCTAAGGCCAAAGGAATGTAAAAGAGCAGCACACTCTGTTGTTCCAATCCATTTTCTGCATCCATATATTTCGAAATCTAATGAATCAGCACCCATTACATCAAAACCCCTCATCCAAGCAATCTCCAATCATTTTTGCAGTGATGGAATATCTGGGACAAACCCTGAACCTCCAAATAACATTTCGTTTGCACCATACGTTTGTGTTAAGAGGTGGGAGCTCAACATTTGAATATTTCGCCATCCACATCCCCATCCCAAGTCTTCTGAGCTCGTACTCTGGAAATGATCGATATGGCCTGAAATTGCACTGCATGTAAGTCCATGTTCAATCCTGTAAAAGTTGCTTTTAATTTGGCAACTAACTAGAAGAGATACTTGATCATGAATATGCTCCCCTTCCAATATCTCAAGAAGGCCTTTTTGTCCACAAGTACCCTTATTAGATGAAGCGATAGCATGTGAAAATCTTGCATAATCTCCGGGCCTCGTATCTTAACCTTTCTTTATGTGAGTGCACACGCTCCGTCTAGCCGAGAGAATAGAACAGGTAAAAGATAACAGCCTCCTGGTCTCCCTTTTGATATCAAAAATTCCTGAAGTTTTAATCTTCTGAAGAAACTTGAGGTGTGTTTTACCATGAATTGAGAACAGAGATAAAATTCCAACACGACAAGGCTGAGAACTTTCCTGTAATGTATAGGCCCTAGGGTGTTGTTGCTAAAATATGTTGAAATAGATATTCAGGACAGAATTCAACTGTCATAGCCATGTGCCGCATGCTTCTTGGAAAGATCTATCATTCCACGGATTTTGATATGAGCCTGTATGTCTGGAAATCATAGGCTTTTTGCTATTTATGATCAATTGTTGGGTGTAATTTAATGGCTCAAACATTCATAGCTAACGAAAGTGACTCTGGACAACCAATGCCAGAAACACACAAGACAACCATATTGTGCACTACGTTCAGAGGAATCACTGAAGCTTCGCACTGTAATCTGAAGAAATGGCACGGGACCATTTTGCTATCAAAAATAGGGATTTCTCCTCAAGTAAACACTCCAATTGATATTTTTCTTTTGATATCAAATCTGTATGATGCAAAACTATTATATCTACCTGTCTCAATGCAATCAAATGTTCCCTCAATGGCCCACGTGGTATCAACCTTCTATTGCCCCAAAGGGTTATACAATTTACCATTACAATCTCCATGTCCCTGAACAAGCTCCAATGGTAATAAAGAGAATAGCAGTCATCATGTTGTGCTTATTCAGCCAGCTTATTCATTGCTCCATTATGTTTGCTGCAGTCTAAACACGTCATTTTTTAAAGTTGAACAATAGACTATTTCTCTTCTGTTGGTTCTGAGAGCGATTAGACCTGCATGCCATCATCTAGAATTATAATTCCAATTCCATCCCCAATTTTGTTAGTAGTCACCTTGGATTCTTTAAACTGGAAATTATGTTCTGCCCAGTCTCCTCTGCTACGAAATTCCATCACGCCATATCTCTGAAAAACAATGCAGCAATGCTCGACCTTGATATCTTTCACGAAAGATGGTTGAGACACAACCCACTCCATGAACACAATAACTCCAGGCAATAGAAAATTCAGTGATTTTTTCTTAGATTGCGCAGCCTTTTTAACTAGTATTGATGCAACAAAGCAACAAAATCTCAATAAAGTGGTTGCAACTGAGGTTTCTGAGGTAGTGGCAACATTCTGAACTGGGTATGTGAATCATGGATAAGAAAGATGACAACAACTATAATTTCAAGCATGGGTATATTGCTGACAGTAGGAGCAGATACCACGCATTCTGCTCTAAACTTGTCATCAGATGGCAGAGTCGTTTTGATACTATATATGTGTCACTGACTGCATATGAAATTGAGCATTTAATATTTCCGAATTCCATTTGGAGTCCACTATATCTGCTTTTTGACCATAGACAGTTTCCCTCGCTTGTTTTGACTCCGCTTTGGCTTTCTTTGGCGAATTTTCACTGACATCTGCATTCCCCTTGTCCTTGTATATCACAGGAGACCCAGATGGGACATTTCCAGAACAGTCACGACGATCAAGTGGTTCATTATTATACACTGCACTTTGATTAGTAGTATCAGTTTGCTCAGACATTAACCCCCTCCATTGTCAAAGAAGATCACCTTTCAAGTCATAATATCCCAAAGAAATTATGTTCAGAAAAGAATAGAGCTCTCACAACACTGAAAGAAAGTGAAATGCCTCAGAACAGCAAGTCCTTGGAAAACCAAAATCACGGACCTGAGCTCACTGGAACTCCAATATGTTTGAAATGGAAAGAATGTGCCCTTCATACATCGCAAGGGCTCCAATCACTAAAGAAAAATGCAATGTAAATACTAAATGAAGAATCCAGAATGGCGTTTAAAGGAACATCGCAGCAGCCTTTGGATCCTTTCATGCTTTCAAGGTTATCTCGATGTCCAGAACAGCAAATAGCAGAAATTAAAGAAGAAAATGAAGTCTCCAAAGGCTCACATCGCCATAAATGAAGTTGGAAACCAGCATTAATATCAATAAACCTTAAGTAACCATTACCAGTGCCAGCAACAAGCTTTTCTTCGGCCTCCATGTAATGCATACAAGTATACAAGCTTCCATGAAATCCAGCAGAGTATACCTCCAGATAATGTTGTACTGTTTACTCCACTTACAACTTCATTACCCTCCCTAGACACTGAAGGTATGCTAGAGCCCATAGAAGGAGAAGTAGTTTCTGAAGGTTCAGACAATATGAAAGTCGGTTACCAGTTGAAGAGCTGAAGAACATAATCTAAAACAATACATTATGATTTCTTCTTCAAAACAGGGTTTTGAAGAAGAATCAATCTCGGAGATGAGACGGAGTCTAACATCGGCTCCATTTGGGATGGCAGCTGCAGCTTCCTGGAGGTGCCAAGAACCGCAGAACTTTGGAAGAGCAGACCGTGCCTCCACCATTGGGCGATGGAGTCATCATCAACACAACTAAAACTGAACTCAAACTGATTTGATCTCAAGACTGAAATGACTGAAAAACAACTTAACAATCTTCAAGCCAACTGAAACAAGATGCTGCCCTTATGGCTAGCTTATTTATTTACAAAACCTACTCTAATCTGTTGTATAAACAAGAGATCAGGTAATGCTAAAATGCCATATTAACCATTCAAGTAAACCTGACAATGAAACCGCTTGAGCATGCTGCCACGAGGACACAAATATGATTGCTGGCAGCCCTTCATGCACGTACTGACCCTGGTCACGGAAAAGACAACCTGTTTTGTCAATCAACCTGAAAAACATGTCCATATATGCCGCAATAGGATCACGGAAGCCGGACTCTGTTGGCTGCCCCAACTCTGCAAGACATACTTCCAGCTGCACATTGTCAATATAAATATCTGTAGGCAAGTCTGTTATTGTTTGTTGTGAAGGAGGAAGGATTTCCAAGAACACTTTAGGGTCTTGGAAATCATAAGAATGGATCTGCTCATCGAGATACTGAATCTCGTCTTCAATTCTTTCAACAACTAATTCATAGACACTTGTTTTAACTTCAAAAGGAAACTTCGAAGATTTCAAACCTTGAAGGAAGCCACTGACAAATTTTTCATTGAGTTCAAAATCTGCTAACCAATGTCTATCATCATTTACAGCTTCATGCAGGGCAGGGTTTGCCACATACCCTACCATTGCATGAGTGAATCAACAGGCACTGGAATGTCTGGATCGAGTTGGAGCCGCCAGGTGAATGATTTAGCCTGCATATGTATCTGACTGCTATCCACCATCAGCATCAGATTTGCACCTTGATTGCATGTACCAGGACAAAACAATCAACAAGTTGAATGTTCTCCCCAGCGGAGTCGCCAATATGTTAGCGCTTGAGATTTCACCTCAGGCTGAGAAAGGCAAATCTTCAAGGCTACATCAAACCATTTCACCTCGTAGCTGGCCCTACGAGGTATGAGAAGGCTCTCTTGGGTCAAAACTCGCTGGATTTTGTCAATAGGATGAGCTGACCAATTAGGAACAAGGATTTTAGGCTAGTAAACTGATATAGGAAGGTTTGTTTGGGGTTTTTAATTAAATGACGGGGCTTTTCTGGGCTGCATGGGCAAAATCACAGCTTGAAACAGAGAAATATAATGACTACACAGATTATTAACTGAGGCAAGGTAGGCAAGCAATTTAACACCAAATCTAGATTTCAATGGGATGGAAAGACTGGTGAGGAGCTAAGGAGGGCAGACAATAACTCTGAATCCTCCTTAAACAGAAGAAAACATCGAATGTGAGCAAATTTATAGGAGGAGCAGATAATACTATGAATTCCTACCTAATCACTTCATTTTCTCAATAGATATGATCATGAGGTGAATGAAACATGACAGTCTAACAGTTTACATATGAGACAAAGGAAAAAACCTATGCTAAATCAACATACCACATGAATCTCAGCAAACAGAGCTGTGAAATTCCATTAAATTCTCTGCCACAAAATGTACAAGAAAGCTCTGCTATGCTCCAGCAGCTCCCAGCACTCAGAAAAATCTCTCCCCTTTTCTCACTTTCTAATAATTTTTTTTTTAATACAATAAATATAAAATGCTACCCAAAACAGGGGCGCTGTTTTAACTAACATCACAAAAATATGAAACAAAATACAGCTGGGGGAAAACCAATCAATCCCCAAGACCTCTGCGCTATTTCCACTACAATTATTAAAAATAGAAAGGAGAGTTACATCATCCTAAAATAATGCAGCGTCCCTCTTCATCTAAATCTGCTCTAAATCTGCTGATGATTGGCCAAAACTACGAGGCATAACTGGTGGAATAAAGTCTAGAAATAGGCATCGAATCCTATTCTGCTGTTCTGGCACCGTTTGAATGGCAGTCACAAAGCATTCATTCCCTGAATTACATAAATAGAACATGTAATACTTTCCCCTCGAAAATCTCTAACCAAAAGCCTAACAATTGGAGCGCAGACTCTTATGCATCTGGTAACAGGTGTCTTCAGGTGACTTTGAAGTGAAAAGCAGGTGTCAAAAACGTGCGCCATATTTTTCCTTAGTTGAAAACGAACACCTTAAATATTGCAACAACTGCCACGTGATGCCTGAGTTTCGTGGTAAGCACCTTAGTCACCAAAGAGATGGCATTTTCTGATCAAATCAAGCACAGAAATTTGCGCAATCAAGGTCCAATCTAAATTCAACAGGAAATACACACAACAGAATGTTGTATCTGGCATGTGTTTTGTGTCATTGCTTGGGTTTTCAAACTGGAAATTAAAAGAAAATCCTGAGTGCAAAACTATCTCATCGCTGGATCTCTGTATATTGAAAAATATATTTTCTATTCCTTCCATAACTTCTGGATATAAAGTTCTGGTTGTTGTGAAAGCAGAAATATTTTCCTTAACCTGTTCCATGGATGTTGCACCAATAGTTGTGCTTATCCCCCAGTCGAGTCGCCATGATCACGTGTGAAACCAGGTGCAATTTGAACTGGGGTACCGTTGAATTCCAACAATTGTTCTTGAATGTCCATTATGTTGAAAATACAAAGGTGACTGTTGGCTGGTGATAACGCGTTCTTTAAACTGCTCAAGAGATGCTTTGGAATGCACATTTTTGGCCCCCACAAAATAGGTCCAGACCCAGTCAAAAAGCACCTGATGATTGTGACTGTTGTCTGCATTAAATTCTTTACCAGAACAGCTAGCACTGCTATAGGCTGCATCAAATTTCACAAACTCTAAGGAAGGATATTTTCCAGTAATCAGAACAAATATGAAAGTTCTCTCTTTGAGTACTTTCAAATATGAAGCCTCTAATTGGAAATACTTCACAGCCATCACATTGAACCTCAAAATGAAGAAACTTATCCAGCAGTCCATTAGTTTTAATTGCTGGTGTGCCTCTAGCTCTTCCTTGAACTATCTGACTCTGTCCATCAGCTGAACGCATCTTGTTCTTCACTGCTTCGCATCCAAAACCTACAATATGTGCTCTAAGGCCAAAGGAATGTAAAAGAGCAGCACACTCTGTTGTTCCAATCCATTTTCTGCATCCATATATTTCGAAATCTAATGAATCAGCACCCATTACATCAAAACCCCTCATCCAAGCAATCTCCAATCATTTTTGCAGTGATGGAATATCTGGGACAAACCCTGAACCTCCAAATAACATTTCGTTTTCACCATACGTTTGTGTTAAGAGGTGGGAGCTCAACATTTGAATATTTCGCCATCCACATCCCCATCCCAAGTCTTCTGAGCTCGTACTCTGGAAATGATCGATATGGCCTGAAATTGCACTGCATGTAAGGCCATGTTCAATCCTGTAAAAGTTGCTTTTAATTTGGCAACTAACTAGAAGAGATACTTGATCATGAATATGCTCCCCTTCCAATATCTCAAGAAGGCCTTTTTGTCCACAAGTACCCTTATTAGATGAAGCGATAGCATGTGAAAATCTTGCATAATCTCCGGGACTCGTATCTTAACCTTTCTTTATGTGAGTGCACACGCTCCGTCTAGCCGAGAGAATAGAACAGGTAAAAGATAACAGCCTCCTGGTCTCCCTTTTGATATCAAAAATTCCTGAAGTTTTAATCTTCTGAAGAAACTTGAGGTGTGTTTTACCATGAATTGAGAACAGAGATAAAATTCCAACACGACAAGGCTGAGAACTTTCCTGTAATGTATAGGCCCTAGGGTGTTGTTGCTAAAATATGTTGAAATAGATATTCAGGACAGAATTCAACTGTCATAGCCATGTGCCGCATGCTTCTTGGAAAGATCTATCATTCCACAGATTTTGATATGAGCCTGTATGTCTGGAAATCATAGGCTTTTTGCTATTTATGATCAATTGTTGGGTGTAATTTAATGGCTCAAACATTCATAGCTAACGAAAGTGACTCTGGACAACCAATGCCAGAAACACACAAGACAACCATATTGTGCACTACGTTCAGAGGAATCACTGAAGCTTCGCACTGTAATCTGAAGAAATGGCACGGG
Source organism: Pinus taeda (assembly GCA_000404065.3). Taxonomy (NCBI): domain Eukaryota; kingdom Viridiplantae; phylum Streptophyta; class Pinopsida; order Pinales; family Pinaceae; genus Pinus; species Pinus taeda. Next base: position 190,084 of record APFE031065265.1, read on the forward strand.
ACCATTTTGCTATCAAAAATAGGGATTTCTCCTCAAGTAAACACTCCAATTGATATTTTTCTTTTGATATCAAATCTGTATGATGCAAAACTATTATATCTACCTGTCTCAATGCAATCAAATGTTCCCTCAATGGCCCACGTGGTATCAACCTTCTATTGCCCCAAAGGGTTATACAATTTACCATTACAATCTCCATGTCCCTGAACAAGCTCCAATGGTAATAAAGAGAATAGCAGTCATCATGTTGTGCTTATTCAGCCAGCTTATTCATTGCTCCATTATGTTTTGCTGCAGTCTAAACACGTCATTTTTTAAAGTTGAACAATAGACTATTTCTCTTCTGTTGGTTCTGAGAGCGATTAGACCTGCATGCCATCATCTAGAATTACAATTCCAATTCCATCCCCAATTTTGTTAGTAGTCACCTTGGATTCTTTAAACTGGAAATTATGTTCTGCCCAGTCTCCTCTGCTACGAAATTCCATCACACCATATGAAAAACAATGCAGCAATGCTCGACCTTGATATCTTTTCACGAAAGATGGTTGAGACACAACCCACTCCATGAACACAATAACTCCAGGCAATAGAAAATTCAGTGATTTTTTCTTAGATTGCGTAGCCTTTTTAACTAGTATTGATGCAACAAAGCAACAAAATCTCAATAAAGTGGTTGCAAATGAGGTTTCTGAGGTAGTGGCAACATTCTGAACTGGGTATGTGAATCATGGATAAGAAAGATGACAACAACTATAATTTCAAGCATGGGTATATTGCTGACAGTAGGAGCAGATACCACGCATTCCGCTCTAAACTTGTCATCAGAGGGCAGAGTCGTTTTGATACTATATATGTGTCACTGACTGCATATGAAATTGAGCATTTAATATTTCCGAATTCCATTTGGAGTCCACTATATCTGCTTTTTGACCATAGACAGTTTCCCTCGCTTGTTTTGACTCCGCTTTGGCTTTCTTTGGCGAATTTTCACTGACATCTGCATTCCCCTTGTCCTTGTATATCACAGGAGACCCAGATGGGACATTTCCAGAACAGTCACGACGATCAAGTGGTTCATTATTATACACTGCACTTTGATTAGTAGTATCAGTTTGCTCAGACATTAACCCCCTCCATTGTCAAAGAAGATCACCTTTCAAGTCATAATATCCCAAAGAAATTATGTTCAGAAAAGAATAGAGCTCTCACAACACTGAAAGAAAGTGAAATGCCTCAGAACAGCAAGTCCTTGGAAAACCAAAATCACGGACCTGAGCTCACTGGAACTCCAATATGTTTGAAATGGAAAGAATGTGCCCTTCATACATCGCAAGGGCTCCAATCACTAAAGAAAAATGCAATGTAAATACTAAATGAAGAATCCAGAATGGCGTTTAAAGGAACATCGCAGCAGCCTTTGGATCCTTTCATGCTTTCAAGGTTATCTCGATGTCCAGAACAGCAAATAGCAGAAATTAAAGAAGAAAATGAAGTCTCCAAAGGCTCACATCGCCATAAATGAAGTTGGAAACCAGCATTAATATCAATAAACCTTAAGTAACCATTACCAGTGCCAGCAACAAGCTTTTCTTCGGCCTCCATGTAATGCATACAAGTATACAAGCTTCCATGAAATCCAGCAGAGAGTATATCTCCAGATAATGTTGTACTGTTTACTCCACTTACAACTTCATTACCCTCCCTAGACACTGAAGGTATGCTAGAGCCCATAGAAGGAGAAGTAGTTTCTGAAGGTTCAGACAATATGAAAGTCGGTTGCCAGTTGAAGAGCTGAAGAACATAATCTAAAACAATACATTATGATTTCTTCTTCAAAACAGGGTTTTGAAGAAGAATCAATCTCGGAGATGAGACGGAGTCTAACACTACTCACAATAGGTTTCCCACCAGTCCTTGACATGGGGGGTGGCTTTGAGAAGAGCAAAAGTAATCTTTTCCCAACTGGAAAAATCATGAATAGAAAAATATCCTTCTAGTAGATTTAACCATTTATCTACGACATCTACATCTATTTTTCCCTCAAATATGGGAATGTCAAAGTTTACTAGTACTTAAAAGGAGCGGTGCCTCCAAAGTGGTTGATGGATGTGGATGCGTCGTCGGTGGGCAACCGTTCAAGGATCTAGGAAAAGTTATCCATCGCCACATTCCTTTGTTTCTCCGGGGCCTCCTCGAGAAATATTTTGATAGGATCTCATGCTCCCTTGTATTTCTTTTCTTCCCCCATGGGCAGTCGTCGGGGTTGCGAGGATGATCTTGTAAAGGTTCAACCAGATCGAGCCCTAACTCCTTATACCCTGACCTCATTGGGGACATGCAAATAAGGTTCGAGAAAGAGAAGACCACTCTGATACCAATGATCTAAATTTAAATAGGAATGCAACAAATTACAGATATAACCATAAACATAGAGATGCAGCAGAAATAACACTTCATTTCATTAATATCAGATACTGAAATATGCTTACAACAGAATGGAAATAAGACTAGTTCAAGCGATGGTAGCTTATCTCTGAGAAGATATGTGGCGGCTACATGCCTCTGAACTATGTTACAATGAGGCTCTAAGGCCTATTTATTATTGAGAAACAATGAAAAACCCTAAACATCCAAAACCCTAACCCTAGGAGATGAAGCGCCAAAACTATGGGCCTCGTCTAGGTAAATTGGTACATCAACTTCCTGAGGTCGTAACTTTGGCATATGATCTTCATTTGACACTCATAATACCTCATTAGATGGATCTATCCAAGGAATACAACTTCCAACCAACCAAAACTAATATATAAACTTTTTTGGCCCCAATTTTCCCAAAAAACGTCATTTATGCCCTAAAAACAGTTCCGGATGTTTAGGACCTGAAAAACTACCAAAAATAGTAAACTGTGCTACGTTTAAGGAAACTGAAAAAACTGAAAGAAACAATGGTGGGGTTCCATGTGGAATAGGTGAATGGCCACCAATATCCACCTGGATCAGTTAGATAATATTTGGATAAACATTATGCAAGAATGGTCTAGCTATCCATCTATCTAGATGATCTCTAACTGATCCATCTATCTATCTATCCATCTATCATATGCTTCTCTCTATGATGCCATATACTATCTAGAGGAAATAACATTCTATATAAATAACTTGCCAAAGAAAGTGTCTTATTTAATAGTATAGATCCTTCACTTCTTCTCAGGTTCTCCCACTGCCTCGGCTACATGAGATTCATTTCTTTCATTTCTCTTGTTACTTTTTTGGCTTGGACAAACCCTCTTAAAGTATCCAAACTCATTGCACTTAAAGCATTGAACCTTGGACATGTCTTTCTTCTTGGACTTTCTAAACTTTCCCTTCTTCATGTTCTTGACTCAAGCTAGAAGGGCTTGAGACTACTCATATGATCCAATGCCATATTTCACCTTGATACTTGATTCTTCCAATATGAATTGGACCCACAACTCATCAAATGGAGTTGAATATTTCTTAGAGTATATGTGTGTTGCAAAGCTGCTCTATTCCGGTGGTAATGCATTTAGTAAACTTATGGTTTCTTCCAAATCAAAAATTGTTTCCCCAAATCCTTGTAGATGGTCTCTTAGTTGAGAGACTTTCATGAGAAAGGATGCCACATCCTCATTTGTTGAATTCTTTATTATATATAACTTATTCTGAAAAGACATATTTTTCCATGATGTACTTACAAAGTACAAATTCACTAGCTTATCATACATAGAATTGGAAGCTTCCAAGTTTTCCACAAATGGAATGAGATAATATTTAATAGATTCAACTATGATCCTTTGAGCCCTTAATTTCCCTTTCTTGTACTTTTCTAGTTCTTGTGGCTTATCTTTGCTAGGTTCAGTGATTTCCCCAGTAACATTCCATTACTTCTTTTTTTGTGAGTATCAATTCAATTCTTTTCTTCCATGCTAGATATTTTGATGCCCCAAAGAGATTATTTCTCTCCTCGCATAAAGAACCCATATGACTTGTAGATTCATACATGATGTAAGAATATGATACTTACTTGAGACCAAGATTCTCCTTGATGATGGTTTCAATCTTCTTGATGCTTTCAATATCTTTGAATAGACTTTCTTGAAAGATGTTCCATATGATTCTTCCAACAACAACTTCCAAGAGTGATGAGTGATAACAAGATCCCTTGATGCTTTCTTTAAAGAGGTCTGCCAATGAGTCTTCAACGAGATCCCTTCAAGAAATAATCTTCCTTGTATATTTCTCCTTCAAGTTTTGAGAGCCTCATTTTTTCCTTCCTTGATAAGAATATCCTTCTAGTTTCCTTATAGCTTCCTTCCTTATTCACCTTAGCTCTGATACCATGTTGTAAAATGGAAAGTGGAAACTTATTTAAATATTATTTTCCTTAACATTAATATTTTCTTGTGAACTTAGTTATCCTTCTTGTGTTCTTTAGTTAGATATTTTCATCAAACAAATATCAAGAATGAAACAACAACAAAGGACAAAAAAATTAGGCTCCAAACCAGGGAAAAACTCCTCCAAGGGGAAAACCCAAGAACTCTTTTCTTCTTAGAATCTGCTTTAATTGAGACACAAATTTTCAAACCCTAGACCAATTCCTCCTCCAAGTACCAAGTCAACCCTTCTAACAAGTCCTTCCTTGAACCTACACCAACCATCTTATTTCTACACATTCGGCCTGTTACCTTAGTTCTATACCTTCGACCTATTCTGCACCTTCAACTTAGTTATATACCTTCAACCTAGTTTGCACCTTTAGCCTATTATGTACCTTCGACTCAGTTTTGTACCTTCAACATGTTCTACACCTTCGTCTCAATTTTGTACCTTTGACCTATTCTGTAACTTTTCCCTATTATGTACATTCGGCCTCCTTCTACAACACGAAAAACCCTAGAACTTCGCACGTGTGAGAGAGATAGAGCCCAATAACAAGATATTTCATCCTACTTTCTTCTCCTATGACTTCACTCATCATCTTCTTTCTTCTCAGCTTGATATCAAAGTCTTTCTTTATAGATAAAACTTGTAAGTGAGTGAGTTTTAAATGAGGTTGAACTACTTCTTTATATAGCCTTCTCAAGGGGTCACATTTTCTAAAAGAATTTATCTTGAGTCTAGAAAGTCTTGGAAACCTCCAAAGTACAAGTTAGCCTTGGCAGCTACAAGTCATCCTAAAGGATGGAACTCAACCCCTTAGAAAGGCTATAAATATAGGTAGCTTCGACCTCATTAGTCACTCATTTGACCTCTCTTATAAGAAATTTGATCTGAAGTTGGGATATAGAAGAAATGAAGAGTGAAGGTATATAAGGCAAGGAGAATCCAAAAATAAGAAAGAAAGTTTATTTTTGGGATCTATCTCTATTATACGTGTGAAAACTAGGGTTTCTGCAACTTCAAAGAAGGCCAAAATTACAGATCTAAATTGTAGGAGATCAGGTTTCTGGAAGAGCGAGTATTATGATTTCATTTCATTGACCTTGGGAGACATTATCTTTCTCATAGGAGGATATCTTAAAGAAATGTCTTGTGTCAGAATTAGGGTTTCTACAACAACTACAAGATCGAAGTTGCAAGACGAAGTTGCAATGTCGAAGCTGGGGGTCGAAGTTGAAGCTGGAATTTGGTTGAAGCAAGATTAAGCCTTGTTTGATATGATCTAACTAGAAGGGATTCTTGGAGGGTTGACTTGGTACTTGGTAGAGGACTTGGTCAAGGGTTTGGGTCTTGGTTGTCTCATTTGACACAGATTTTATAAGAAGAGTAGATTTTTTTGGGTTTCCCCTTATAGGGGTTTTTCCCTAGCTGGGAGCCTAACTTTTGTTTCCATTTTCTTTACTACTTTTCTCTTGATAATTGTTTGATTAAGAAGATATAATCAAGTAAACACAGGAAGATAAATAAAGTTCACAAGAAATTATTAAGGTTAAGGAAAATTTGAATTAATAACTGCCATATTTCATTTTCCAATAGGTCAAATCTTACCTATTTTGATTAGGATCACTATGATTGGTTTGGATTGGATGCTTTGAAGGGAATCCATTGAAGGGAGTGGGGTAGGGTGGAGGGAATTGATCACTATCATGGTAGGATTGGGGTCCAAATCCATTAAATTAAGTACAATAAATGGATGTGGATTACTTAAGAAATTTTTTGAAGGGGACCCATCCTTAAGCAATGTTGGGTTTAATTTGGATGGAATAGGGGCCTTCCCTATATCAAGGGCCACTTCTAACAGGGGTTTATTTTGGCTAGAGTCCCCACCTATGGATTCCCATGGCCTAATTCTACTTGGGTCATCCAATACATATTTAGAATCCATGAATCTATTGAGTCAATTTACTAATTGTGTCTCCTTGGTCCTTTTTTAAGTCTAGGTGGGGGTAATCTTGGTAGGCTCAATGTTGAGCATGTCGAGTTGTTCTAATATTTTGAGGTAAAATTCTAAGTGATTATTTTGTTGGGCCATTGGCACCCATATCTTAGATACAATGAGAGTAAATTCAAATCTCTCCCTACAATTACCATCCCTTGCCAAATCCAAGACTTAGGAAAAATATATTTCCAGTATTCGTGTGTATCCATATAGGGACAATAATTATCTAGACAATGGAATATCTTTCCATGACTGACAAAAATAAGGAAGACAACAAGCCCTAAATAAAAAACCATTGAATTAGATAAGGAAAAATCATTTTCCTTTCATCCTATAACAAGCCCTCTTAGATGAATTAAAGCATCCATGTCATTGAGCTCTCATTGTTTGATTATCTTAAAGATATCTTGGACAATTTGTTTCCATCTATCATGGTCTCTTTGAGAGTAATAGCTAGATTTTGATTGTTAATTAACCTTTAAGGGCCAATTTCTTGGGGTGACTAGCTACCCCTCTAAAATTTAGGGAGAGGAAGATTATTTTGAACCTGTCTTAGGAGAAAATGCTCCAAAGATATGTTGTAGTGGCTACAACCACCCTCAAAAATTTCGGCCTGCACCCAAATTTAGAGCCTCCCTTGAGAGTTTCACTTGACAGTTGCATACACTCAGGTTCACTCTGTGAGCTCATGTGAGCCCTCGCACGCTCCTTGCTTGTTTATTCCACCCAAGATTTTGCATGCTTATGTCAATGTCTTGCTTACAACCATGTTCTAGCCATGCTCAAGGTCTTCACTTCGTGTGTACATGTTATGTTCACTATGAAATCATCTGTTGCACTCACACATGGAGTCCCATTCATTGTTGCACAAGTTTCGTCATGGCCGATCAATGATCAATCACAAATGTTGCACTTATCGCTTGCACCGTCAGTCAGTCATGTTGAACATGTGTGTCTAGTTGGTTTGAGTCGTCTCATCATCAAGTCATGAGGGTGTGTGTTTGTAAGATCACATTTTCATCTTTCACTCGTTCACACAATTAGACATTATGTTGAAGTTCTAACGACCAGACTTCCCTTTGATGGTCGGACCATCACCCTGCCATCAACTCGATCGAATGTCACCCAGAACAGTGCGGAAGCACAAAGAAATTATTTTCAAGGTGTGTTGTTGGCAAGCAATTCAATCAATATTCATGCTAGCCACCCAGAGAGTCAGACCTAACAGCCACCCCAGGACTGACTCCCCTCAAAATTGCATAGAGGCTGCTGACCTTGACCACTATGTTGACTGAGGAAATTGCGTAGACAGGTCAGATTGTCACCCAATGCCCATCCTTGCCTCCCTCAGAAAATTTCGTAGTTTTCCCAATCAGTCCTCCTCACAGTCGACCAGCTGCCCATCCAAAAAATTGTGTAGTTTTCATGAGTAGACCTTCTACTTCCTAGAATTCCGCTCAGGTCAAAAATTGCACAAAGATGATCAACAAGTTGGCCTCCCAGCATCTGTGCAATTCCTTGTACCAATAGCTCCCAGCAGCAAACTAACAGTTCCCTCCAGGAATTGCGCAAATTCTGTTGCCAAGCTCTCGACAGCTGACTTCTTGTTCCCCTTGGGAATTGCATAGTTTTTGCTACCAGTGACCCAATAGCCAGCTGTCAATTCCCTCCAGGAATTGCATATTTTTGGCTACCATACTCTTGGCCAGTTCCTCTAAAAAACTACGCAAATCCTTTCTATTAGTCCTCCCTACAGCACGGCCTATTCCTCCAAGAAATCGCGCAAATTTTGTTATCACCCCCGTTGCCCGCTCATTCTGGAAAATGCACAGATTTTATTTGCCTTGCCTTCCCGTAGCCCAAATTGTCCCTCCAAAAATTTGCGCAATTTTTCCTACCATCCAAGCCAGACCTCAGGGAAAGTCATTATCGACTCTAATTGTCCATCTTCATCACCCAGTAACCCTTGTGCAGTTTTTATCAGCAGTGCCCAAAGCCATCATCCTGCCTCGTAACCTTGTTACCTCTCCCTGCATCTGAAATGATCTTGTGTCATGGTAGACTAGGAGGTTTTTGGTTTTGATGTCATCTCTTCATGAGTGACTACAGGTACAAGTACACCAACAAACATGGCACGACGACGAATGGGATGAATGAAGGGAGCACATATAGAAGGATAGGTTCACCAACAGATGAACGAACGATGCATGCAAAGAGATGTGTTTACGGATGGACGGATGAGCAACAAGATGTGCTCATGGATGGATGAATGGACGAACATGCATCTTTCACAAATAGATGAGCCTGTCAATCCTTCCACCAGACAAGAAAGAAGAAACATGCCAAATCAACGTCAAGCGAACCAACAACCATCGAAGACTTCATGCACTTTTCCATGCAGAGGTGAAGTTGTAACACACCATGGCAGCACTACAGCTCGACATGCACTCCAACATCATCATGAACGTACCAGCAATATCATGTCAAGTCATGTCATGAGTCATGGCGTCCACATCTCTACTGTGGGCCATGTTGTTATTCAATGTAATGTAACATGGAAGTCCAAGAGACCCACTTGTCATACAAAGAGTCATGTAAAGTCAAAAATTCATGGAAGTCAAACAGTCATGAGGGTAGTCAAATAGCCATAAGGGTCAGTTTCACCCTTGGCTATAAATACCCCCTCATTTGTACATGCAAAAGACTTTTCACCTTATCTCCTCCCACATAACCAAGAGAATATGTAATCTTTTCTTTGAGGAGTAAGTAGTGGCTCGAATTCCCCATGCACTGGGTTAGCGATTTATGGTGTAATGTTGTGTCTTGGAACTTTCGCTTAAATCTGAAGCATGCTAACAGGCCAGCATGTTTTCACACATGTATTGTAATTGTTGTAAGACTAATCTTGAACACTTGTAATGCATGTTGCTTTAACCTGCGTTGAAAACTTGAACTTATTTCACTTGTTGTAATACATAATTTGTTAATGAAAACGTGTTTTATATGCTATTAACGTTGTCTCGCCTGTGGTGGCTACCTCCCCAGACATCAGACAAACCTTTCACATAAAACTTGTTGTAACAACCATTGCACTTGCACGGACTCATCCATTGAGTGTTGTACGTATTATCTTCCCTTCTGTGTTGTAATTTCCGCATTCATGTGGATTTCTCCTCTGGAAGTTGTGCACATCTTGTTGTGTTGTGCATTCCTAGAAGAGTTGGAGCTTCCTCCCAACCAACTTGGGACTCACTCTCACGCTATTCCTATGCAATGAAAGAACCATTGAAACAAGTAACACTAGCAATCATCAGGCACGTGAACATCATTTCTTGAAGACAAATCAAACCACTATCCTATGATGACAAGCAAGAGTTGAGGCAAATCCTTAAGACAATGGCAACCAGGCCATCATACCAGATGGGACTCCCACACCAAACGGTGTGAGGTCTAGTTGGGACTTCATACCAGGGTGATCCCCTGAATGTTGGAGGGTCCAGCACCATCAACATTTCTGACGTTAGAAGGAGGGAAGAGAGTTGTATATGGTTGAACATTCTCTCACACTCATTCATCAACCATCTGGTCAAGGCAGTAACTCGCACTCCCTCTCACCTACACGCGACTCTGCAATTGGTTACTCCTCACCACCCAACATTGAACATGAGATTTTGTATCAACAACTTCGATCCGACCATCCCATCACTCGTCAGTTCGGGAAAGTAGTTGGGTTGATCCCAGGCATAAAGCATATTCCATATGCATCAAGAAAGCCAAAAGCCACTCCTACAAGAGTTATTGTATCATCGGTGAAAGAAGTAGTCCTTGCCACACTTTAAGGTCTAGCAAAAGCTATTGAAGATGGGAAAGAACCTCCGATCTTCCGACAAGGTGAACAAGACACTCTTGTGATCTTCGGATTGAATTCGGTACAGGAGGTGGAGAGGAAGGCAGCAGAGGAGGCGGAGGTGAAGACGAACCAACGTACTCAAAGCTAGAACCATCCAATTATGAAAGACAAGAGGAGGATGAAGAAGAAGAAGAGATGGCTGACCCAAATTTGAAATGCATGAATCAAGGACCATTAGCTCTCCCAACTATTCTACACAACATGTCAAAGAGAGCACAGAGAATGAACATCAAGTTCAAACCTGACAGCATGGTAAAGGCATAAGACCACTTTGAAAAATTCTACCTACAACTGCAGACCCTTGAGGTATGGTAAGACAACGTAGCATGTAGATTGTTCCCATGTACCTTGGACAGTCATGCAACTGCATGGTATCACAGCCTTCCACAAAACACTATACAGAACTGGGGTGCATTCAAGTGCATGTTCCTTGAAAATTTTGCTGATGACAAGACCCCAGCCATGCTACTCAAAGAATTGGGAAACCTCAAAATGGAGGGAAAAGAGAAAGTGAAAGACTTCAATAAAAGGTTTACACGCATATTGAACAAGTTTGCAGCAGACACTAAACCTCATGAATCCATCACAGCTGATTACTACACGTCCACACTACCAACCAGCATTGCACAGTTCATCAAGCGAGTTGTGAAACCAACACTCTTAGAAAATTGTGAAGAGGCTATTATTGTTGAAAAATACCTATGCACAATTGGAGTCATCAAGGATGACAAATCAACAAAGGACTCCAAGGATGTGAGCAGGAAGTCCCAAGCAATGGCAAGAAAAGGTAGAGACAAGGAAGCAACTAATATTGAGACCCTCAATTTCCTTGTCAAAAACTTGGCTACGAAATTGTTCGAGCTCAAACAAGGGAAAACAAACATATTTGCAAACAGCCATCCACCCAGACAGAGACAGGAAAGCATCTCATCAAGCAGCAACTGATTCTCTTGTAAAACTGTGTAGAATCTTGTGTTCCAGGTCGAACGGTGCGCAAATCATAAGTTATGTTCTTTCCATGAAGAACATCATCCCGAGAACTCTTGTTTAGACTGGAAGCGAGTCGCAAGCTCTTTCTACAATCATACACTCGATGAAAAAATCAATATGCAGGAGCAGCCGAGAGACATTGATGATGATGAAGAGGTTGCACCTGATGAAGCATCGAGCTCTAGGCATGTGGTGAACACGTATCAGTGCTCGTGAATGATGTCAAAGATGAATGCTGAGAAGCAGCCCCAAAAGAAAACTTACCGTTACAATCTTAGGAGTAAAGGAGCTCCCCCCACACTTGGGGAAATGCAAGAGAAGACGATATTTTTGAAGAGCAAGGTCGATCCACCTGCCGCCCCAAAGCATAAAACACAAAACAAGTCCAGGAAGATAGCAGTAGACAAGAGTACATCCATGAGCAGCAAGCTACAAAACACTTCGTCGGACAACACGAACATCCATCCTACCCCAGAAACCTTGGTAAGTCTACCACCTCTGGACTACAACATTGTTGATGACATGAACAAAACTCGATCGAACATCAATTTTTTTTAGTTGGCTAAGATCTAGAGTCATTGAGACATCCTGTTGTGTGCATTGGAACATACATCAATGGACAACGCGACCTCTACCAGCAAGGGAGAAAGCACACCTCCCATATCACTTTTCAGTGTGCTCAATACACTCCGGATGGAAGAAGCGAATTCAGGTTTCCCTCCATTCCTGCTATCTTTTGAAATTTTCAATTACAATGTTCACAACTGCTTGGTTGATTCTGGCGTGGAAACCAGCATCATGTCGTTCTCCACTGCGAAAAATATCAATTCATAGTGGAGCGAGACATTCGCGCGAATCATCCAACTTGATCAAACATCAATACTAGCCATTAGTGAACTACAAGACGTGATCATCCGACTATCTCATGATGGTCGAGTCCACCAATGCATTAACATAGTGGTTTTGGACATACTAGAAGCATACAGTCTACTACTCAGCAAAGACTGGTCCAAAAATCTAGACGGGTATTTTGCTACAGGATGGTCTCACATGTGGCTTCTGTATAACGGAAAGTGCAACCAAATCTTGGTGTTGTCCAACAGGTACATGAAGCATAATGTCACTCCCCTTAATGGCGAGAATGAGCTATTGGCCTTCGCAGATCTCATGTTTTACAACTGCCTCCTTGAAAGAGCATTGGGGTGTTATCCTGCACGACCAGTTCCAACCCCACTAGACATGCAGTTTGTACTCCTTCCTTGCCCAATTGATGTTAATGAAACTTATACAATACATTGTACCAATAGTAGAAGTAGTAGCAGCAACAGTAGTATCAGTATTACTAGCACATCCAGCAGTCCGTGTACAAACAAGTTTTGGACCATGTACTTTGACATATCAAAAACACAGGATGCTTCAGGAGCCGGGTGTGTCTTGATCGACCCTTACAATAGGAAGCATCTAGTTTCAAGTCACTTGTAATTTGAGTGCATGAAAAATGTTGTTGAGTATGCAGCACTCATGTTAGGCTTACAGAAAGCCATCAGCCTCAACGTGATCGGACTCAAAGTGGTAGGTGATTCAGAGATAGTGGTACGGTAGGTATGTAACACCATTCATTGTTTTTCACCACATCTCAAAAGTTACTAGCAAGAGGTATGGCGACTAATCTCAAACTTCCAAGCTTTTAATATCATTGTTGTACCACATACGTGTAATGCAACCAATGCACTGGCAAATGCAGCTTCGATAATGTCATCAATTAGGGATAGATTTACTATTTAGATTTTGTCAAACCATATATCCCGAACAACATAACTAACTTACATGTTTTTAATGATGATCAATAGATACTGCATTTCATGGCCAATGTTGATGTCTTCAAAGATGAGACGATAGATGATGACAAGCATGAGCACTCTCTGCAAGCTAAAGATGGTAACAGGAAAGGCCACCTTATCACAAAAGGTGTGGCAACATTGGAAAAGCTTTATGACTTGCAAGAATGCTTTCAGGGGCCAAGGAACAGTAAGAACCACAGTTCCACCATGAGGCATGAACTGATTAACCTAGGAACAGAACAAGATCTGAAGTTTTTCAATCTAGGTACATGTTGTACACAGCAAGAGAGGTGGGCCTTTATCCGCTTATTCAAATAGTACCAAGATGTGTTCACGTGAATGTATGATGATCTAACAACATAACTAACTTACATGTTTTTAATGATGATCAATAGATACTGCATTTCATGGCCAATGTTGATGTCTTCAAAGATGAGAAGATAGACGATGACAAGCATGAACGCTCTCTGCAAGCTGAAGATGGTAACAATAAAGGCCACCTTATCACAAAAGGTGTGGCAACATTGGAAAAGCTTTATGACTTGCAAGAATTCTTTCAGGGGCCAAGGAATAGTAAGACCCACAGTTCCACCATGAGGCATGAACTGATTAACATAGGAACAGAACAAGATCCGAAGTTTTTCAATCTAGGTACATGTTGTACACAGCAAGAGAGGTGGGCCTTTATCCACTTATCAAATAGTACTAAGATGTGTTCACGTGGATGTATGATGATCTGAAAACTTATGACACGCAAATCATCCAACACATCATCTCGATCAAAGAAGGGGTCAAGCTATATCAACAGAAGCTAAGGAAAGTACATCCATCATTTGAACCCCTCATACAGAAAGAGCTTACTAAGTTGTTGGATGCACGGATCATATACAAAGTTTTTCATTCCACATGGGTTTTAAATCTTGTTCTTGTACGTAAGAAGTTCGGGGAAATCTGCTTATGTGTCAATTTCTGGAACGTAAACCGCACCTCAGAAAATGACAACTACCCCATGCCATCTATGAACCACATTTTGCAAACAGTATCTGGGGCACAGATGTTTTCTCTTCTTGACGGTTTGCCAAGATATAATCAGATTCTGGTGGCAGAACGTGACAGACTCAAAACTACTTTTTGTACCAAGTGGGCTACGTTCTCTTACAAACGAATGTCGTTTGGGCTTGTAAACACAAGCGCAACATTTCAGCGCGCCATGGACATCACTTTTCGCAGACTCGTCGGATAGAGCATAATGGTATAACTCGATGATGGCACTATGTTCTCAAGAAGACGAGAAGACCACATACACCATCTGAAGAAAAAATTTGAGCAATGCCGGAGATACGGGATTTCCTTGAATCCCAAAAAGAGCGTATTTGCAATGTCAGAGGGGAACTTCCTCAGACACATTGTTGCCAAAAGCGAGAAAAAGGTGGATCTGGACCAGCTCCAAACTATTACATAGATCCCTTACCCAACCAAAAAGAAAGCCATGCAGTCCTTCTTGGGCAAGATAAACTTCCTCTAGAAGTTCATCTCAGATTATGCACAGATACTCAAGCCCATGTGGGACATGATCAAGAAAGACATAGTCTATAGATGGGGCAAGAGGGAAAAGTATGAATTCACCCAGATCAAGTAGGCCATTGCAGAAGCGCCTACACTCTATAACCCATACTTCAAGAAGGATATCCTATTATACACCTTCGCCTCTGATAATTCACTTGATGTAGTACTCACTCAGAAGGATGAGATGAACGATGAACGCCCAATCTCTTCATGAGCATAATCATGTAGGGATCAAAACTCAACTACCCCGTCATTGAGAGCAAGCTTATGTAGTTTACAAGGCGGTGAAACACTTCAAGCCCTACTTGTTGAAGAACCATTGCATTATCTTCGTCCCTCACCCAGTAATCTGCACATTGCTTGTACAACAAGAACTGGGTGAACGAAGTGTGAACTGGATGACAAGATTACAAAAGTATGATCTTGAAATCAAGCTAGTTCACATGATCAAAGGACATGGGCTCTGCAGACTTGTAGTTGAAGTAGTACACACCCTGGAGAGCGAAGAAGAGCTCGTCAGCTAGGAGCAAGAAATTGAGATGTATGATATAAGGCAAGCAACGCCCACTAAAGATGGAACCTCTTGGTACATAGACGTGCGCTAGTACCTTGAGCACAAGATTGTACCCTCTCACTTTTCCATCATACAGAAGAAGGAATTGTTCCTTAAAGCCTTAGCATATCAGTCAATGCACTGAGTGCTTTACAAAAAGCACAGTAACGAAGTTTTGCTCGGGTGCCTGGAGGCACATGAATCAGAGAAGGTACTTCAAGATCTGCATGACGAACACACCGGGGGTCACTTTGCAGGAAACACCATTGCACAAAAAGTTATGTGAGTCAGATTTTACTGGCCCACATTATTCAAGGATGCACATGCTTATGCCTGCAAGTGCCCAGTCTGTCAGCGATGCGCCAGCATAACACGAAGATCAGTAGCCCCACTGCACCCTGTTACAGTGAGAAAACCATTCCAATAATGGCCCCTGGACATCATTGGGGAAATCTTCCCATGTTCATCAAAGCAACACTGCTACATCTTGACAGCAACTGACTACTTCATGCGGTGGACAGAAGTAATTCCACTCAAACAAGTGAATGACCAGGAGGTCATCAGCTTCCTCCAGCAGAACATCATCTCGCGCTTCAGCATTTTGGTATCAATTGTTTTTTATAATGCAACGAACTTCTCTTCCTTGAAAATCTATGATTTTGCATTACAGAATGGTATTGTGCTAAAGCATTCATCTAAATATTACCCATAATGAAATGGTCTCACAGAATCCACAAATAAAAACCTCATTCGCATAATCAAGAAGATCGTTTTCTCTAAGCAATGCAACTTGCATACCACCCTGATGAATGAATTATGGTCTGACCCTATAACACCTAAGCCCTATCTGAATGCCTCACCATACTTCTTGGTTTATGGTAAATAATCCATTCTTCCGCCAAATATCTACTTGCCTACACTTCAGCTTTCCCAAGAATCCCAAGGCAAGCCTTGTCAACTAGTACAACGTAGGATGGATACTCTCCATAATCTTTAGGAAGAAAGGATGAAAGAAAAAGAAAAATTCACACTCCACCAGAATCGTATGAAGAGATGGTTCGATAAGAAGTCTATAGGGAAAGCTAACTTCAGTGTTGGTGACTTAGTTCTGAAATGGGATAAACCTTGTGAAGACAAAGGAAAACATATGAAGTTCCAGTCCATGTGGATTGTTCCATATATAGTCCACGAGAAGCTTGGCCCACACACGTATCGTCTATAATCACTTGAGGGGAGGATTGACAAGCTTCCTGTCAATAGTCAAGATCTCAAACATTACTTTCATTAGGTCGGGCCTCACCTGTGCCATGTACATAGTCTGCTTGTTACTTGTTGTTTTCATCTTGTTTTCTTTCTTTATTATCTTTGTTTTCACTTTGTTAGCTCTGCTTACTATTTTTGTTTACAGTCATTTTATTTTCTTGGTATATTATTATTATTTTTTCTGGAAATAAGTGCTTCCAACTACTACATTCTAGATTTTGAATAGATTATGTGGCTGAAATTTGAAGAGACTTATGACACTGCAACACTTGGCCAGTCTTGTGTCTGTCTTCTATGTGCTTGGTTATAACCTTCGGCCAATGAAGTCTTGACAGAAAATGTGAACCATCTGCAAGGGAATTTTTGGTCCAACCATGAACCTGTGTCCACATTGGGAATCCCCATGCCTGTACTCAGCCTTCTGCTCTGTGTGTTCCAGCTCATCCAACTAGTAGAAATGGAGAAGGGGAAATCTAAATGAGCAAACCTATGTCAGAGGTCTTACATGCTTCTCTGAAGGAACAACCTCTTCTACCCTCAATAATTCGGAATCCTTCTTCCGCCCCAAAAATAAATAAGTTCCTATGCACAGTCCTCTTGAAAAATACAAAGGTGGAAGAAGAGAAAGGCTTCTTGCACAAAGAGGTTAAGCATGCAACTCCATCATGTTACTGACTAGGCTCGCTGGTAGTGGAGCAATGTGTGTGTTCCTACGTGACTCCATCGAGGTATTGTCCAAGCCTGCTGGCAACGGAGCAACACCAAAGATGAAAACTTATACTCTTAAAATATTCAACTCGCGAACTAAACTACCCTTCCCGAATTCAAAAGTTGAAATTTTGAGTGTGTTTGATTGAGTCAGAAAAAGGTGAACCATGTATTTCCATGGGGTAAGTGGGGAAGACGATGTAACCCGCACAAAAATTCAATACTCCCTGAAAGACCAAGGCCCTATGCCAGCAATGAACCAGAATAGAGAAGTTGGATTTCTTCCAGTGTGTTGCCAAGTGTTGTAACGGCTACAACCACCCTCCAAAATTTTGGCCTTCACCCAAATTCGGAGCCTCCATTGAGACTTTCACTTGATGGTTGCATACACTCAGGTTCACTCTGTGAGCTCGTGTGAGCCCTCGCACCCTCCTTGCTTTTTCATTCCACCCAAGCTTTTTCATGTTGATGTCAATGTCTTGCTTTCAACCATGTTTTGGTCATGCTCAAGGTCTTCGCTTTGTGTGTACATGTTATGTTCACTATGAAATCATCTGTCGCACTCACACATGGAGTCCCATTCATTATCACACAAGCGTCGTCACGATCGATCAACGATCAATCACAAGTGTCGCGCTTTTTGCTTGCACCATCAATCAGTCATGTTGAACATGTGTGTCATGTTGGTTTTAGTCATCTCGTCGTCAAGTCATGAGGGTGTGTGTTTGTAAGATCACATTTTCATATTTCACTCGTTCACACACTTAGTAATTTTTCTGAAGTTCTGATGACTAGACTTCCCTCTAATGGTCAGACCATCACCCCGCCATTGACTCGATCAATTGTCACCCTGAACAGCACAGGAGCACCAAGCAAGTCTTGTCAAGTTGCACATCTTGCAAGCAATTCAATCAACCTTCATGTTGGCCACCTGGAGAGTCAGACCCGACACCCACCCATGGATTGGATCCCATCAAAAATTGCATAGAGGCTGCCAACCTTGCCCACTCTGCTGATTGAGGAAATTGCACAGAGAGGTTGGACAGTAACCCAGTGCCCATCCATGTCTCCCTTAGAAAATTGTGCAGCTTTCCCATTCATTCCTCCCGATATTTGACCGGTTACTCATCCAGAAAATCACGCAGTTTTCATGAGAAGGCCTTCTGCTACCCAACAGTCCGCTTAGCTCAAAAATTGCACAGTTGGTCAGTACGTCAGCCTCTTAGCATTTGTGCAATTCCTCTTGCAAGAAGCTCCTAGCAACCAATTGACAGTTCCCTCCAGGAATTGCGCAATTTCTATTGCCAAACTCCCAGTTGTTGACTGCCTGTTCCCCTTCAGAATTGTGTAGTTTCTACTGCTAGTGACCCAACAGCCAGCTGCCAGTTCCCTCTAGGAATTACACAGTTTTGGCTGCTAGGCTCCAGGCCAGTTCCTCCAAAAAACTACGCAAATCCTATCTGCCAGTCCTCCCTATAGCACGGCCTATTCCTCCAAGAAATTGCACAAATTTTGTTTTCAAACCCCCACTACCCGCTCGTTCCAGAAAATGTTCAGATTTTGCCTACCTTGCCTTCCCATATCCCAGACTGTCCCTCCTAAATGTATTTTTTCCTTCCAGCCGAGCCAGACCTCACGGACAGTCATTGTCGACTCGGATTTCCCATCTTCATCTCCCAGTGACCCTTGGGTAGTTTTCATCAACAATGCCTAGAGCCATCATCTTGCCTCGCAACCTTGTTGCCTCTCCCAATCACCTACATCCAAAATGATCATGTGTCATGGTAGACTAGAAGGTTTTTGGATTTGATTACGTCTCGTCCTCATCATGAGTGACTGCAGGTAAAGGTACACCAACAAACATGGCATGACGATGAATGGGATGAATGAAGGGAGCACATGCAGAAGGACAGGTTCACCAACGAATGAACGAATGATGCATGCAAAGAGATGTGCTTGTGAATGGATGATTATGCAAAGATGTATTCGTAGACGGACGAATGAGCAAACATACAAGATGTGCTCATGGATGGACAAACAGATGAACATGCACATTTCTTGAACAGATGAGCCTGTCAAGCCTTCCACCATACAAGAAAGAAGTAATGTGCCAAAGAAACATCAAGTGAACCAATGACCATCGAAGACTCCACGCACTTTTCCATGCGAAGGTGAAGTTGTAACACATCATGAAGACATCCATCACCCAACAGTATTGTAGCTCGACATGCGCTCCAGAAGCAGCACGAACATACCAGAAATGTCATGTCAAGTCGTGTCATGAGTCATGTCATCCACATCTCTACTGTGGGCCATGATGCCAATCAATGTAATGTAACGTGGAATTGAAAGAAACCTACTTGTTGTACAAAGAGTCACGTAAAGTCGAAAAGTCATGGAAGTCAAACAATCATGAGGGTAGTCGAACAACCACAAGGGTCAGTTTCACCCTTGGCTATAAATACCCCCTCATTTGTACATGCAGAATACTTTTCACCTCAACTCCTACCACATAGCCAAAAGATTCTGTAATCTTTTCTTTGAGTAAGTAGTGGTTCCAACGCCCCATGCACAGGTCTAGTGATGTATGGTCTAACGATGTGTCTTGGAACTTTCACTTAATTCAAAAGCCTGCTAACAGGCCAGCGCATTTTCACACATGTATTGTAATTGTTGCAATACTAATCTTGAACACTTGTAATGCATGTTTCTTTAACCTGTGTTGAACACTTGAACTTATTTCACTTGTTGTAACACATAATTTGTTAATGAAAATGTGTTGTATATGTTGTTAACGTTGTCTCACCCATGGTGGCTACCTCCCCGAACATTAAACAAAACTTTCACATAAAACTTGATGTAACAACCGTTGCACTCATGCGAACTCATCCACTGAGTGTTTTACGTGTTATCTTCCCTTGTGTGTTGTGACTACTGCATCCGTGTGGACTACTCCTCCGGAAGTTGTGCATGTCTTGTTGTGTTGTGTGTTCCTAAAAGAGTTGGAGCTTCCTCCCAAATAACTTGGCACTCACTCTCACCCTCTCCCTCTATTGTGAAAGAACCATTGACATAAGTAACACTAGCAATCACCAGGCACACAAACATCACTTCTTGAAGACAAAGCAGATCACTCTCTTGTGCTAACAAGCAAGAGTTAAGGAAAATCCTTAAGATAATGGCAACTGAGCCATCATACCGATGGGACTCCCACACTAAACGGTATGAGGTCTAGTTGGGACTTCACACTGAGGTGATCCCCTGAATGTTGGCGGGTCTAGCACAGTCAATAGGATCCTTCGTAAAGATTGTTGCATTCAAAATTTTACCTTCAATTTTTCTCACCTCTATGCTATGGATAGATAAAATTATCTACATCTTTGTCTTGTTTTTGTGGTTTTTGTCTTATAGGTGTTTAAGGTTACCTTCAAATTAGGACTACGAATTGGTCTTATTTTTGTCTTATAATCTTCTTAATACGAAATTATATTTAGGTTAGGGGAAATAAATATGTGGGTTTCAAAATAGCATCATGAACTTCTAGTTTCTCTAAAGGGATAAGTGAAGAAAAATGAGCCTTTGAGAACTTGAGAGACTGAAGAGAAAATATTCATGAACAATTGTAGTCACATCCTTTACATTAACTTCCATAAGGAAAAATTTAAAACACTAGAGGTGTTTATAGGAGAAGGTTGGGTAGAAATAATCTTATCTAGAGTATAGAAGTTGTTCTTTTAAGGTCGAGGGGTCATATTCCTAGGCGATAGCTATTGTTGCATGATTGGAGATTTTGCTAGAAAGTCTAGTATAGAAGGGTCATTTGTTAGAGAGACATGTAATGATGTTGAATGAAATTTTTCTTATGCTAGGGGAGATATTTATTTCATAGGTGGATATATTTTCAAACCCATTTTTTTAGAAAAACGAAGAGAAACCTTTGACGAGGTGGTCATACTTGTGGCATGTCCCACACTTCAATGTAATCCTTCATAATATAGACATTGGTGAAAGATCATAGGTCCTTTTTCAATAATTATGGATTTTTCCATGCCTTTGGATGTGTCAAGGATCACTAGTATCCTTTCCAACCCTATATACCTAGATTCTCAAAAAGAATGATCAACTTTGAATCCAATTTCTATAATTTCCAATTTCTCTAAAAAAATCCTTAGACAAAAGCATCAACAATAGACCTGGAATTATAATCATAGATAGAAGTGTAATCAGTTTAAATTGAATGGGCATTGAAATATAAAATTCCATTTTTTCAGGAGTAAGCCCCAGGGGACCCAAATTCTAAATTATTTGAAGGATGTATTTGTGTATTTCAGAGTCCTTGAGGAATAAGCAATCCATTCTTTTACTAAAACCATGCTTTATGGTGAGTAGTTCAAATCCCATTATCCTCCTTCCAATTTTTGAGGTAGGTTTCTCCCATTCTGCTAGTAGAGAACCTTCCAACCATTGAGCATTTTTAAAAATCCATAATAATAAAAAATTAACTTTATAATATCCCCTAACAACGTGTTGATTGCATGAACTTTTTTTCTTAATGAATTTCCTTTTTTTTCACAAGTTCCTTGGTCCTCTTGGTCATATGCTTCTAGTTGTATATTATGTACTAGAGCAAGGGATATTTCTCATTGGGTCACCTATTAGGTTTTCTTTGATGAAGTTGAAGCCCTGGTGATCTTAAGAGCCACCTTTAGTAGACATCGAGCTAAAACATCCCACCAACATATCCAAGGGTATTTCACCTTTAGAGAGAGTTCTAATGGGATTTATCCTAGGCATTGATATTAAATTTCCTTCCTTCCCCAAGGATTTAACATGATCATCTTCATCTAGGTGGCATCCCATTACAATGATATGAGGTTTATTTTGTACTAGCAATGGAATCTATAATGCATTAGAGGAAATTTCAGCCTAAAACTTCCCATTAAATTTTCATGTAATTTCCATGTCATGATATGTAAACCAATCAAAATCCTTTAATTTGAAAAGAGGTACATGTGAATATTTTGGAGGTAAAATAAGAAAAACTTTTTTTAATTGTATTTTTTCCTTATCTCCTTATAGTTTTACTCAAATTTCAATTGTAGACACTTGTTGGATGCGAAATTAAATTCCACATCTAATGAGTACCCATTATGCACACTTTTGAGAAGACCCACATTGACAATAAAAAAAAATAAAGATACATTAAAAAAGCATGGTGTGCTCGTTGGATGTGGAATTTAATTTTGCATTCATCGAGTGTCTACATTTGAAATTTGAGTAAACCTATAAGGAGATAAGCCAAAAATAGAATTTAAAAAAGTAGTTTTCTTGTTTTCCTTCCAAAATTCATAATCCTTGTTTATTGTTTTTACTATTATTTGATTATTTTTCCTTAGGAGGCCACTTTTATGCTGAAATTTCCTCTAATGAACCATGGTGGTTAAAGCCATCAAATTGGGACTATGAACTGGTAGATGATAATCTAAGTTTATCATCTCATAAAGGTATTTGATGTCAACCTTTCTTCCTAATTTTGGCACATGTGAAGTAAGTGAAAAGGGATCAGTGTTACCTAGACGTCCTTAGTGTTTTCACAAATTGGTTGCTCACCCAAAGGGTACACCATGTGGTTCAAGACTTCCTCACATGGGCTTCACTAGGGGGAAATACCATACTACGTGTGTTCATATTGGGGGATATATATTGAGGAAAAAATGACATAATATATTGAGCATATAAAGGGGGGTAAAGGGTTTTTATATAGGCAAGTATAAAAATGGAGCTCAAAGTTAATAAAAAAAAATATAAACGGTGTAAAAAATGTTAATGAAAATATGGATACCTACAATATCTAGTGAAAGTAATGGTTTTTTAAATTGGGAAGGTGTATTGGGTTCGTATTGGTGGAGGTTTAAATAATGTGATTTTTAGAGGTATTTTCTAGCATGCAGTTAAATAAAGTGTATTTTTTAGTATGACACAAATGCACATGATATGTGAGAGGTTCATTGAGTGAAGCCCTCATGGAGCTCCTCCTCCATGGGCTCTATAGGAGGGGGTATTGTAAATGAATTGTCTAGATATTTATGGATTCTAGAAACTACGTTTTGTGGGCATTCTAGATGAGCTAAGGCAATGTCATTCCTGCAAAACCCCTAATCCATCAATACAATAAATATCTTATTAAAACTATGGTTTTGTTAGCTCCTAATGAAAGAAAAATATTGATTTTCATTGTCCTATTCTTGCAACCAATATGAGAAAAAAAGGTTATGTGTCTCATAGAATCTAGTGTTCATGGAAACCATCAGTGCTCTTAGTATCCTCTTGTTCCATCTTCAATATTTCATCAATGTGTTTTGAGAAGGGTGTGTCTTATAGCATTAAAGAGAACCAATTGGTGCTTCATATTGGAACAAATATATATGCCCACTCTAAACGTTATATTTCACTTAGACCAAACACAATGAAATCATTGTAATTAAATATCAGAACTTTCATCCCCATAAAGAGTGAGATGGAATGGTTAGAAACAAGTGCTTTGTCATTTGCACATCCATAGTTGAATCAACCATTGAGAATAATTCCAACAATCAACAATTCTCACAACAATTTCATAGATTGACACAGTGGATTATATGGTATTATTTTACATATGATCTATATGCTTATGTTTTCTTAAGTGTTCATTGACTAAGTATTGTTTGGAATATTTGGCCATGGTTGGATATGCACACAATGTGTCTAATACATAATGCTAAGTTGAGAAGGGCTTGACTCCTTATAGTTCCAATTGTTGTATGGGTAGACCTTGAATGAAGAGATGTAGTCTAGATGCAATAGACATGTGGTGAAGTTAGTATGTCTGAGATAATGCAGTGCTGCAAGATTGCATGTGTTAGAATGACTTAGGCACCCTAAGTCGAAATGAAAAATTCTAGTTAAATTGTTGGTCCATGATAGTTGGTAACAAATCTTGTTGAAGATAGAATTGGTGCTCTTCACCATTGTCTCTTACATTAAATCTAGTATCATAGCTTGTATTGGGTCTATGGAATTGGCATAATAATAGTTTGATTGCTCTGTAGGACAAGTAACTCATGATAAGATAATGGTTCTTGGGGAAAGTTGCAACGCACATGGATAGGTGATCAAGGTTGGGGCAACAAAATTAATGAGGGTTGGTACTGGTACCCTTTGTTGATGACTTCTACGTGCCAATTGACACCAACATGCCATGTCCTCCCTCCACCCCCACATGAGAGTCATGCAAGACTTTTCACTGGACTTGGAAAAAATCGAAGGTTTTGGGATGATTTGGGTCACAACATGTTGGATTAATGATTGGGTGGAACAAGGATAGGTGTCTTAGCATAGCTAGAACCAATACACTTGTTTGGATTGATTAATGAATGTTATATTGTTTCAAGCATTTTAGTGGCTTGATATAGTGTAATATATCAATGATGAATTTTTTTATATGACTTAGGGAACAACTCATTCAAGAGTTGCGACATTGAGGCTGAAGATGAAGAGTCTTGGTAAACCAAGATGGATTTCGTGACCAAGATTTTTGAATGATGGGAAAGTGTTTCACCAGTCATACTAGAATCACCTAGGGTCACTCAAGTAGGAGGATGTCTAAGGAAATAACAACACACAAACAAAGAAGAAACCTAGGTTGCCTAAGTCTAGTGGTAAGTTGTTGCATGTTTTCTTTGTAATTAGAACCACGTTTCAAAAAAGTGTCCCTCGAAGGAATGATTGGACGACTTGGAAGGATCCCAAGTGAAAATGGCCAAGGAAAAGGAAAATGTATCTTGGTTAGCATCCCTCATTCCCCCCAATTGGGGTGAGGCCACCCACACTCTTACTAATACCATAAACACACACACACACACACACACATATATATGGTATCATAACTATATATATAACATAACATAATAACATGTATAAGAGTCATAAAATATAAACAACAGAAAACAAGTTTGAACACTTATTTGTCAAAATCAGCTAACTCGCTTCAAACCTTGGACATTCCACCTAGTAATAGACTGCACTGCTCTAGATCTGTTTGTAGCATATCAACCTTAAGCTCGGGCCATGAATCCAAAAGCACATAGGCTTACTTAAATCCATCCACAATACATTACCAAAATTTTGAATTTAATAAACCAATCTTCTAATTTGATAATTACTACCTAATGATGGTTAACAATTTATCTTTATGTCATTGATATCATTGAACAATTATACATAGAAAATCTCAACAACAATGCAACGAAACAATAAGATCATAAAGAGATAGCCATGCACAATAGAGAATAATTTTTCCCTGGGAAACCCAAACTTGGGAGAAAACCCAACAACTCTTATTCAAGGAGAAAGTATTCTTCAACGAGGTTTGCAATTCTAAACTGTCTATAAATCTGTGCCAACATATGAATCCAAAATTTAGCCAATTCGTCCTCTATCTTCTCCCACGTGTTACTTCTATAGAATAGAGGTGATGATGATTGAGTGAGTCAAAATGAAGATGTCACATTGTATATATATACAATTTGAATGGGTGAATTTACCCCAAGGGATACATCCATTCATGAGCTAAGTTGACTTGTCCATTTTGAGCCTACATAAAGCCCAATAAAAAAATTGAATTTGAATCTGAATTTTCATAAATCTTCTACCAAATGTAGGAGCCCTCTTGGCATGTGGGCATGCCTCCTAATGCGACACAAAAATAAACCATGCCTCTTAGAAGGGGAGGTATTATCCTTGGCTACAGGTACCTCAACCATGCTTTGCTATGACCCATTGTATCTGCCTTGGCTTCGGCCATATATTAGCTCAGTGTGTTCACGACAAAGAAATTATGAAGCCTAGTGTTAACCAAGTAGGTGTTGGCATTATGATACAGGTGTTTTCCTTGATGGCAACTCTCTCAGAGGTTTGATACAAGTGATGGCAACTTAATCAGATGACAGATCAGAATGCAGCAAGTCAAGAGAGAGGTATACGCAGGTTGACCGTGATGAAAGTGCGTATATACGTGGGTTAGCAAAGCAAAAGGTGCGTATACGTATACATGCAGGTTCACAGAAGGAAAAGTGCGTACATGGTTTTGGTCCGTGGTATTTGGTCCATGGTATTTTGGTATTGGTACATGGTATTTGGTTCGAAATGACGACCCCAGGTATTGGGTCCATGGTATTGTTCTTACATGGTTTTGGACCATGGTATTGAGAGAAGCCTAACCTATATAAGGAGAAGATCATTAGGCAAAAGAGGTAGCAAGGAATGGATGTCTGACGAAGTGGGAAAATCTAGTATTGTTGGTTATCTGTTTTTGTTGCTTGGCTCGGGTTGGATATAATAGTAAAGGCATAAGTAATTATCTTTAGATCTGTACGCGGGTTGTCTCTGGTGAAAGTGCGTATACACGCGGTTTTGATATAGTCAAGTAGCGTATGCATTATGAGATTTGGTGTTTCAGGTTGCTGTTGATTCTAGTGGTTGTTGCAGAGTTCTGGGCTCTGGTTTGTGTTCTGTATTTTGATGACAAGGGTTTCAATGATTCAGTATTGGGTGATTTAGAGATTTATGATACAAGTATAAGTTAATGATTGTATTGCAGCAATGATTGTTTTGTACTTATGGATCCAGTCTGAAAATTGATGAAACGTGGTCCCTGAAGAAAAGAAGGTTGCAGCCTTTTATAGGTCAGCACCTACGTACTAGTATATCCGCTAGTACAAGAGCTAAGGGGGTTGTAGCTCCCTTCTAGAAGTAGCTGGAAAACGAGAGAGGGTTGTAGCCCTCTGTAGGTTGTAGCCTGCATGCTGGTAAAGGACTGTACTAGTACACTGTAAAAGAAGTTTCTTATTAAAGGAAGAAAGAGATGAATTGCAGCAGGTGGTTTTCACCCACATTGGGTTTCCACCTTATATCATGGTGTTCACGTGTGCTTCTTATGTGTGATGATCTGTACTATTTTACTACACCTGTTTACTGTTAATGTGGTTAATAATGTTCTGATGCATTTACTGAAGATAAGCTAACTGAATCATAAGATTACTGCATGTACGTTGGTTTCATTTAACACAGTCGCGTATATATGCGGATATACTGAACTGAAGCCGCATATATAAATCTGAGTATGAAAAATGAAAAGTATTTGATTTGATAATACTGATTCAACCCCCCCCCCTCTCAGTATTATCCCACAAATTGGTATCAGAGCAGGTCCTTTTGAAGAAGCTTGATCGCTTGAAGGAAAAGATCCATCAGAATGGCTAATCCAGAAAGAGAGGCACACATCAGGCCACCAATCTTTGACAGGAGAAACTTTACCCACTGGAAGATAAGAACCACAACATATCTAAAATCACTTGGAGCAGAAGTTTGGGGAATCGTAGAAGGTGGATACAATTTCCCATCAGCAATTCCTATAGATGCAACCGAGAAAAAGCAATATGAGCTCAATGCCAAAGTTGTTACTGTCTTATTGGGAAGTTTGACACAATCAGAATTTATGAAGGTCATGCATTTCAAATCAGCTAAGGAAATGTGGGACAAAATCATTCTAAGCTACGAAGGAGATGAACAGGTAAAAAGAGCAAAGCTTCAAACTCTTAGAATCCGGTATGAAAATCTTAAGATGCATAGTAATGAAAGCATAGCTAATTACTTCTTGCGTATGGATGAGATTGTAAATTGTATGAGGGATTTGGGTGAAGAATTTAAGGAAGTTGTTCTTTGAGATCCCTGTCTGCTAAATTTGATTCCAAAGTTTCTGCCATAGAAGAAAAGGAGAATCTGCAGAAAATCACCATGTCACAGCTTCACGGAATCTTAATTGCTTTTGATATGCGAAAAGAGGGACCATCAGAAGCCGCATTCGAAGCATCAGGATACACGTCAGAGGAAGAAGATGAGGTAAATTTTGTCAAGAATCTTGAACGGGGAACTGGACAATTCAAAGGTAAGCTACCTTTCAAATGCTTTTCATGTGGTAGAGTTGGTCACTATGCTGCTAGATGCCCTCATAACAAAGGAAAGATGTCTGAAGAAGGTAATAGAAACTATTATACCCATGTTAAAAGTAATGACTCATTCAATGGTAGTGAAGACATTAGAAGTATCATGGCATATGATAAGAAGAATGCAAAAACTGAAGAAGTTACCAAATTAAACGAACAATTGGATACAGCAACCAGGGTAAGGGAGAAATTGCAGGATATAGTAAACGATCAAAGCATAACAATTCAGAGACTTGAATCAAAGATCCTCTCTCTAAAAGACGATATTGAAAAATCAAAGGAGCAGAACGGAGAAGCTCTTGAACATGAAGTGATCAAATTGAAGCAACAAGTGGAAGAAGGAAGAAAAGTTGAAGAAGACCTAAGGAAACAGTATCTGGAAAAGGAAGAACAACATCAGGTTGAGGTAAATATCTTAAAAGGTAAATTAGAAGAAAAGGATACATTGTTGCGATTTCAAGATAGTACTAAGATTTTGGCTGACATTCTTGGTAGTTAAAGATCCCCGAGTATCAAAACTGGTCTTGGCTTTTATGAATTAGTTGAAGGTGAATCTAGCTCACAAGGTGAGGCAAGAAACTCTAATGAGAAATCTGAAATGCACAACGAAGAGATGAGAAGAAAACCCCGTCAACATCCAAGGAGAGAAATTCTTCAAAGGAAATCTTTTACTCCTCCACTGAATAATGTTGAATGCTATGAATGTCATAATCTTGGACATGTTGCAGCCAGATGCAGAAGTAGAATGGTTCAAGACCATCACAAAAGATCATCACATCCCAGGTACTTCAGAGGATATTGCTTTACCTGCAATGCATATGGACACAAAGCAATTGATTGCAATAGAAGGAACATGAAATATGTAAGATGTTATTCATGCAACAAAATTGGACATAAAGCAAGGGAATGCAAGAGAAAATTTCAAAGTTCAAAACAAGAGGACCATACATCATCACAGTTTCAGAAGACGGAATTAGAGACTGAAAGGTGTGACATAACTCAGTTAGCTGACATAACAGACACAGGGGATACTGAAAGTGAATAAATTCAGTATTCCATCTTGCATACGCTGATATAATGAAGATAAGTCGCGTATATACGCGAGTTACAGGCTGCAGAGTCATGTATATGGAGATCAGAAGAAAGGGAAGCAGAACAGACCCAAGAAATGGTTCGGTCATGATAAGAAATGGTTGGCACAGGCTCAGGGGGAGCATATACTTCAAATAATGCATTGTTGGCATTATGGTTAGGAGTTGTTGATAAATTCTATGAAGCTAAATGATACATCTTGTTGTTTGATCAAAGGAATGGTATTGCAGGTTTAGATGTTGATGCTTATGGTGCAGATCATATATGATGAATGATAGTCATGGTTTTGAATGAATTGTTGGTCTTAAAACTTGAATTTTCTCAGGGGGAGCATGGATGGATTGATACAACTTGGCATATACAAAGGGGAGCTCAATCAGAAACTTCATCATGTACTCAGGGGGAGTATGGACAGCAGAAGGTATACCAAGGAAAATAATATCTTGGTCCGCCCTTTGCCCTTGATTTCAAAGGGGGAGAGTGATTTGGTGTGGCGGTTGCCATCAAGTTCAAAGGGGGAGATTGTTGGCATTATGATACAGGTGTTGTCCTTGATGGCAACTCTCTCAGAGGTTTGATACAAGTGATGGCAACTTAATCAGATGATAGATCATAATGCAGCAGGTCAAGAGAGAGGTATATGCAGGTTGACCGTGATGAAAGTGTGTATATACGTGGGTTAGCATAGCAAAAGGTGCGTATACGTATACACGCAGGTTCACAGAAGGAAAAGCGTATACATGGTTTTGGTCTGTGGTATTTGGTCCACGGTATTTTGGTATTGGTCTATGGTATTTGGTTCGAAATGACGACCCCAGGTATTGGGTCCATGGTATTGTTCTTACATGGTTTTGGACCATGGTATTGAGAGAAGCCTAACCTATATAAGGAGAAGATCATTAGGCAAAAGAGGTAGCAAGGAATGGATGTCTGACGAAGTG
Organism: Pinus taeda; assembly: GCA_000404065.3. Classification (NCBI taxonomy): domain Eukaryota; kingdom Viridiplantae; phylum Streptophyta; class Pinopsida; order Pinales; family Pinaceae; genus Pinus; species Pinus taeda. Next base: position 220,396 of record APFE031065265.1, read on the forward strand.
GGAAAATCTAGTATTGTTGGTTATCTATTTGTGTTGCTTGGCTCGGGTTGGATATAACAGCGAAGGCATAAGTAATTATCTTTAGATCTGTACGCAGGTTGTCTCTGGTGAAAGAGCATATACACACGGTTTTGATATAGTCAAGTAGCATATGCATTATGAGATTTGGTGTTTCAGGTTGATGTTGATTCTAGTGTTTGTTGCAGAGTTCTAGGCTCTGGTTTGTGTTCTGTATTTTGATTACAAGGGTTTCAGTGATTCAGTATTGTGTGATTTAGAGATTTATGATACAAGTATAAGTTGATGATTGTATTGCAGCAATGATTGTTTTGTACTTATGGATCTAGTCTGAAAATTGATGAAACGTGGTCCCTGAAGAAAAGAAGCTTGCAGCCTTCTGTAGGTCAGCACCTACGTACTAGTATATCCGCTAGTACAAGAGCTAAGGGGGTTGTAGCTCCCTTCCAGAAGTAGCTGGAAAATGAGAGAGGGTTGTAGCCCTCTGTAGGTTGTAGCCTGCGTGCTGGTAAAGGACTACACCAGTACACTGTAAAAGAAGTTTCTTATTAAAGGAAGAAAGAGACGAATTGCAGCAGGTGGTTTTCACCCACATTGGGTTTCCACCTTATATGATGGTGTTCATGTGTGCTTCTTATGTGTGATGATCTGTACTGTTTTACTACACCTGTTTACTGTTAATGTGGTTAATAATGTTCTGATGCATTTACTAAAGATAAGCTAACTGAATCATAATATTACTGCATGTATGTTGGTTTCATTTAACACAGTCGCGTATATACGCGGATATATTGAACTAAAGCCGCGTATATAAATCTGAGTATGGAAAATGAAAAGTATTTGATTCGATAATACTGATTCACCCCTCCCCCCTCTCAGTATTATTTCCAACAGTAGGGTGTTCACTACAAAGCAATTATGAATCTTGGTGTTAACCAAGTAGGGTTTTCACTACAAATCAATTATGTCACTTGGTGTTAACCAAGTAGGGTGTTCACTACGAAGAAATTATCAAGCTTGGTGTTAACCAAGTACATCAAGGATCCAATCAATTTCATGTACATAATGAGAACCACCAACTCTGAATCTCCAATCCCAAGAATATGGTGTATCTGGCTAAAGTCCTTCATTTCAATTTTCGAGGCAAACTCCCTCTGACACTAAAGAAAGTATTCCTATGGTAGTCATGGCTTCTCCCTCTATCACGAAAGAAAGTCCTCCTGTCACCATTTCAGCCTCTGTCATGTAAGCAAGTCCTTCTACCATGACTGCTCCCTCTGCCATGTAAGAAAGTCCTTTTGATTTTGTTTCTCCCTTTGTCATGGAGTAACTTCTGAATATTTGTAACATTGTCTTCCATTCTTCATTCGCAAGCTATGCACTTGTATATAGTCATACACATTTGGACTTCGTTTCTAGCAACCTTTTGCTTTTCCTCCATCGCAATCGTCAAGCAATTCACCATAGGAACATCCTTCAACTCTTCTTCTGGAACTTTCTCAAATAGAGGATGTGCATCCAAGCAAGATTTCATCCAATTGTTGAGCTCTTCAGCATTAGTTAGAGTGTAAAGAATCCCTCCCACTGCCATCGCATATGCATACTCTGCAAGCAATGAGATGTTGATAACCCTGCAATGATGATTCTTTTCTTTAAAGTGCATATCCGAGAATAGAAAAAACATTTTCTCTAGCTCTCCTTTTTCAAAATAATTTGGAAGAAATTTCATAGAATTTTTTATAATGAGATATATGTTTTGATATTTCCCCGATTGAGCTTTTCTTAGGGCTAAAATAATTTATTTAACATATTCACTTACCTTGTCATGGAGTTCCATGCCTATCATTAAGTTCGAGGGAAACATTCTTGATAGTTTAACTAGGAGCATGCCAAAACCACATCCTATGTCTACAAAGCGAATTTTCATAGAAACGTCGTGTTTCAAACCGTTAGCCTCTATAATTTTCGTTGAATCTTATTATTTCGATAAATGTTTTGGAGCAGCTAAAATCTCCAAATGCTCCATAGGCTTCAAATTGGTATCCCCTACATCCTTTGTTGAATCATTTGATTTTTCCATTTTTTAGGTTAGTCAAATTATATTGGATTAATCGGGATTGGAAAGTGTGAGTCACTCAATGGATTATCGTGAACTCAGGATTTGTAAAAAAGTTTTCGAGGGAGCCTACCTATCACGCCCCTACACTAGTGGTAGTCTTTCAACCACACATAGGTGGGTGTGGCACCATCGCACTTTTCTTTTCACCAATACTCAAGTACACAGACTATGCCTACTTCAACAATTAACCAATTTCTCTAAGTGTTTCCAGTGAATTAGAAATAACATTATCATTTGTCTTCTTCAATTATCTTCAATTATGCAGCGGAATCATAGATCATCAATACACAAGTATACACACATATACTTGGGAGGGGAAACTCTCAGTTAAGTCTACCCAACAATATATAAAATCTGTAATTATTTCAAAATACAATACTTTACAAGTTTTATACAAGTTTGTAGCCACCTGTACACCTTGCCAATTTCGCCTGGCAGTCATGCCTAGGTCGTGCAGCACTGTCCACCCGTCTGCACTACCTATGCTAGAACCTCCAAGTTCATGTTGCCAAAAGTTGTCATGCAACACTTCACTGTCCAACCTTGCCCAGCTCTTTGTTCATCCATGCATAGCACGTCATTTAGCCATGCCCAACTCAGTGTTCAACTGTGCCCAGTGATGTCGTTCAGCCTTTCCCAGCTCTCCATTCAACCTCACCCAACTCATCATTAGGCCCTGCCCAACATTGTCGTTCAAATCCACCCACGCCATTGTTCGGCCAAAGTCTCATTCGCTAACTCATCAGTTATTCCTCTACGTTATCTGTCGTGCAGCACTTGCCTATCGAGTGAGCACATCACCCAAGCCAGTGTCGATGGCACTACCTACCCGCACCATGCCTGCGGCCTACCTATACGCTAGCCAAGCTGCCTATGGAACCTTAACTTCCTGCCCAACCTGTGACCTGCCTCCAATGCCTTCGCCCCTCAGTTTGTTTCTCCTTATCTTCCTTCACTCTAATTTGTATGAGGAGTGAGTTGCTTGATTTTCCAAAATTCTTCACTCCATTTTTTACTTATATGATCTTCCAATGAGTGCAACCATCAAAGGGACACGTCGTTTGGCTGCCCATGGGTTGGCCCATCATGTAGCTGACCTTCCTACCAACACAATGCACATATGAGCGATTGGGTCAGCTCGCCCAAACCGACCAAGACGTCGCACATAGCTTACCCAAGCCAACCGACTTGTCTGCAACCCGACTCAACTGTCACACAACTCATCTGTCACATAACTCGTCCATTGGTCAGTTATGCACGGTCGCTCATCCACATTACACATTAGGCAGGTGCCTGTTATATGTGCTTGCCCACCTTTCACACATAACTGATTGAGTTGCCTTTAAATGATGGTGGGGTCGCACATAACCAAACTTCTCGCCTCCTAGTCGCCTTTAACCAAACGCTCCACCCAATTCACCTTCAACCAAACATGGGCGATTATCGCACATCTAGGTGCACTTGTACTACAAGTTCAATTTTTCGACTCTCTCGGGTGCTCCTGACTCGAAGCCTTGACATCCTTGCCCACTCTAAATAAGGTTGTCGTCCTGGACAAAATCATCATCAAAATATCACAAAGTTTTGCTAGCTCCAACATCCAATGTCCATGATGCCTAACTCTGCCCTCTATCGGAAAAACCTCCTCCAAGACTCATGACTCCAAAAATGGTAAAATTCTCCTCAATCCATGATCATCAACCTCATATGTCGCAAACTCCTCATGTTGCCCCATCATGGAAGGCTAGCGCCCCCAACTCGACTACATGCTCTGTTAGGCCCCTATACTACTAGTGTAACCCCTTATTTTTATTAGTACAACCCACCTATTATATTAATGCACCCATGTAGTGCCCATATTGTTACTATTGAACCCCATAGAAGCCCATTATTGTTATTATCATGCCCTTACATTATTATTGTTATGTCGGCTCTGATTATGTTATGACCCCTTAGACTCCTATATATTTTCATTTGTATCATCCAAGAATTGCTCATTTATGTAATGTAAAGGAGGTTACCCCCTCGAAGAGGCTGAATTCTAAGGCGTTGATCTATCTTTTCTATCTTTCTTGAAGCTGGTTTCATAACATTTGGTATCAAAGCTTTGGATTCTAGGGTTTCGTTGCTCCAAACAGGTCATCGTGGAATTTTTGCTATAACTCTTTTTCTGCGACGTTTCAGAAGTGAAAAAAAAAAACCCATTTGAGAAGACATCGCGTTGAATCTTGGGTCCAAATTTCAGAGCTTTTCGCACTATATTTGTGGAGATATGATTTGAGGACGTTGGTCTTTTTGCAGACTCCTGAATTACATTCCAAACAGGTGACCTGGGGAAAATCGTCATAACTTTATCTCTGAGCATTTGATGGAAATTTTGTAAGAAGTTACAGAAAGAGGACGGACTATAGTTTCTTGTATATATTTTTCAGTGCGAAAGGTTGAAATAGTGACACGTGGCACTTCATACAAGTTCACTCTTCTGGAAAGGTCTATAATCAGGTCATCTTGGGAGATTGTGCATAACTCTTTCTTGGAGAATCCAATTTGGATCAGACTGGTGGCATTGGAAAGAGGATGCAGAGGGCTACTACATATCACAATTTCATAACTTAAAGATCTAAAGGTACAGAGTTACAGTAGTTTCAAGATCGAGCTCATAAAATCAAGAAAAAGCAAGATGAGGAAGTTTGGTGGCAAGGATCCGGTAAATTGAATACTTCAGATGGAGCAATATTTTGATCTATATGGTGTACCACTGTTACAAAAGGTATGTATTGCATCTTCATATTTAGAACCGGATCAATTGTTCTCGTAAACGACTTGTTACGTGGTCAATTTTCACGGAGGAAATGATAGCACATTATGAGGATACAAAGAGCAACACCTTCTTTGGAGCAACACCACAACAATTGGAAAGAGTAAAAGGGCTTTGTGACATAGTGGGAAGAAAAATTATGGAAACGAGGAAGCATACCCCTCACAACTATAAAGATGGAAGTGTTGTTTCTACTAGCCTTCCACAACCTACAAGGGTTACACCA